>QLOM01017712.1:37698-55661 GCA_003313785.1 Termitomyces sp. MG148 | reverse complement strand
CATTACTCCCACGATGTCTGCCCTCGATTTCCGACTCGAAGAGGGCTTCGAGCCTGGAGATCTCTCACCAAGAGAAATGTTTTGGAGTGACCACTATACCTTCCTCAAGAAGCACGGCTATACCCTACGAGACCGTTACAATCCTGACAGGGTGCTATCATGGAAGAAGAAAAAGGGTGTGTCGAGAAGGTTCACAGAATTTGAAGATGGACAATATAGTCGAGTAAGCCTCGTCATTCTTGTGCAGAACAATCCATACTGATTTTGAAAGCACGGTCAAATCTTAGATGCAACTCGTGACGATGGGACTCTTGTTATACTAAAGAACGTCAGTATCGATACCAAGGAAGACGAAATCCAGATTGGAAGATATTTTTCCTCTGGAGCATTAGCAACACATCCCAGGAATCATTGTGTGCCATTTCTAGATGTCATTTACCCACCAGAAGGTTCCCGGAGAGCTTTCATAGTTATGCCATATCTACTTGAAACAAACTATCCGTCTTTTCAAACTATTGGTGAGGTCGTCGACTATTTTCGTCAAATCTTTGAGGTGACCGCCTTACCACTGTAACCTTCACTATTTCTCAGTTAAATTATTTGTAGGGCTTACAATTTATGCATGAGAACAACATTGTTCATGGGTGCGATGTATGATCATCTCAATCATCCTAAACCTGACTTTCCTCTTCAGAGACTGCAAAGCAGACAATCTCATGGCGGGAACCCTCTCATTATTTAACGTTCCACCGCACCCTGCACGACGATTCATGCGACTTGACTTTAAAGGGCGGGTATCGGTCTCTTCCTCACGTACAAAGAAACCAGTGAAGTACTACTTCATAGATTTTGATCTGTCTGAAGTCTATCGTCCTGGGGATGCGCCCCACCTCAGGCGACCTCCTTGGGGCGGAGATCAATCAGTTCCCGAGTTTTCACTCCCTAATGCGTCCCCTTGCGACCCATTCGCGGTGGATATTTACTGTCTAGGCAATTGTATTAGAGAAGACTATCTTGACGTGTGTTGCTCAGTACCTTTATGCGCACTTGCTGACCAATAATCTACAGGGTCGGGAAATTCTTGAGAAGGCAAAAAAAGGATTCGAGTTCATGAGAGGCTTGGTGAATGATATGACTAACTCGGACCCCAGAAAGAGACCGTCTATGACCGATGTCGTCGCTCGTTTTGAAGACATTGTCAAAGGACTCGACGACAAGCAGTTACGCTCTCCAGTTCTCAATATTGACGAAGACATGCGTATTCTCAGGAAGATCAAGCATTGGATTGTTCAATTGACCTACAGAATACGAGGTATTCCTGTTATACCCGATCATAATATTATGTACGGATGACGTATTAGTATACTTATGGAATTGTAAAGTTTTCTTTTCCGCTCCTCAGAGTCCTCTGCGCCTGACTGTCCCGCTAGATTAAGGCTTTGTGTACCACGCGATCCTAGTCTCGAGCTGTCATACAATTCTTACCATTTTCTGCTTCGGGCGAGAAATACACCATCAATGTTCACGAGCTATGACCTGTGTCTTGGGCACAGACCTAGCATCTTGTCAATGGTTCTTGTCGTGTGTTGATGAAATGTTTTGCCGAAGTCAATTGTAATCCTATGATTACGACCGCTTGAACAGTAGAACTAGTAATAGATGTGTGTCTATCTTTGTTCCCGTTCGATATATGTACCTTAGATCGCCCCTTAGCTCGCAGAATATAAGAGTTTCTATCGTTTGGCTGTCTCTGTGAGGGGTACGATCTACATTCATCAACATAGGAGAATAGGTCAAGAGACTGCCTCGTATAGCTGACCATAAACTGAGCAGTACATTGGTGGCTGTCCCCAGTGAGAATAAAGCTGTTGTCTAGAGATCTGTGGTCTCGATTACAAATGTGGCCCTGGCACGTGGGAATTTTACTTCCTTTCGATCGCGGGTTTCAACACATATTCACGATCATGGTCCAAATTTCATTTAGTTCTTTACCTTTTGATTTCAGCTCGTGTTTGACCACTTGACAACCACGAAGTTTACATGTAAATACGTCAACGCTTCGATCAGACCCTAGCACGTGGAAATTTACTTTTCTTCGGTCGCGGACAAGTCGCGGACTCTCAACGCACGAATCTATTCAGATATACATGCCATCCAGGGGCTGATCAAAAGATGCCTTAAGGGAACTGGACAAAGTACATCAATGAAGCAACATTCTGAGTCAATCAAGCCCGTGAAAACAATCGTACACAATGCCGAGAAGAATCTATGTCATCAGTAGGATGTTACTCTCCAGAATATTCCAAGCAGTTGACGTCTGAGATTGAGGTACAGGCTGATTATTTCATCCTTTCTCGCAATCCATCCATTGTACTATTGTAACGTATATGTACAGCCTTGGATTACACGACGAGTAACAACTGACATTTTTCAGGATCGTAGAATTGTCTACAAAAGGTAGTCATTGTTAGTCATTGTATAGGCATGGACACCGACGCCCCTATGCGGCAGAACATCCCTTGTTTCTTCTTTGTCGCTTGCACATGGTCAATCCTGGACCCATCAACATAACCAATCTAACATGGAATCTTTTCTTGTTATTGTCTATGTCCAGAAATGCGTAACGACCCCCATCACGTCTCGGATCTTGGCATGCGGCATGCCACTGCCTCTGAAACAAAGTAATCATATTTTCGGAAGCCCTCAAGATCAAACTTTACGCTGCTATTTTTTATGTATGTTTGAGGACCGTTATTGGTTTAAAGGGCATTCCTTTGAAACCTCAATTTCCCTCGTGCTGCATCCTGATTTATTTCTTTTTGCCCTTTTGCATGATTAACTAAATTTGCAATGTCTACATTGTCGGGTTAAGACAGTGTCTTCACAAGACCAATGCGCAAGTCTAGTCGCATCCCCACGTGACTGCCTCACCTAGAGAGCGTTTGTGATTTCCGTTTCTGCAGAAACAAATCACCGCTCCCTAGGTAGGCAGATCCCTAGTGCATTTGAAACAAATCACCCATATTTATTTTACTAGTTCAGTGACATAGAGTTGTATTTCCTTGCTACCCACCTGCCGCTTCTCTCTTATTTGTCGAGCCATATATTGTCACACTACTTTTTCGGAATACACTCAGGACTGGCTCGGCGCAGAGCCCTCCTGCTTACCCGCTAACCATTTACTTTTCTCCAAGCAAGAAGAAGCTCATTGGTTGAGGGAGAAATACCAGAACGCTCGGCCATTATAAGTGTTATTATTTATCTGTTTATTTTATTCTCATTCTGGGTCACCGCCACTGCTAGCCTTGCTTCTAGTGAGTACTGTTAGAAGTTGACTCCCGGAATACTAGAACACACTAGAACACACGGTATTGGCCCTCATTGGTGATCAGAGGTGTTACGACGCTTACGGTGATATCACTGGCGTTTAACACTCCTCCTCACCGTAAGTGGCGCATAACGTCTCCTCCTCACGCGGAATCATGGCTAGGACAGTCCCAGCTTGCCTTGCTCTCCCCCACTATGACATTGCCTAATTTAGACTTGGGGAAGTGGCCATTGCCGTTCCAGCATGGCATGTACTCGGATGAGGGATGGACACGTGAACATTTTATTTATTTAACAATTTATATTTATTTAGGAATTTTATCTATTATTTACATCACATGATGCCAACAATGGGTTGCTGGTACCATGTGATGCAGGCAAAGCAAACAATGCAGAGCTATATGATTACAGAGCATGCTACAACGGTTGCATGAGTGCAGTGGAACATGAAGCCTTCCAAAATTACAGCAAAGTGTGAATACCGTCACACTGGGGAAAAAACATGTATGATAAGAATGTATAGCTTCCAAAGTCATACAATTGAGCATAGATGTATGTATAAGCACAAAATGCAGGTGTGCAGAGCACAGGGAGATGAGGAATGCAGTTTGAGCATATTAACATGTAAATAAGGACACCTTGTATTGAAAGAGAAGAGGAAGGGGCCAATGCATACCAAGTGCCAAGCCTTTCTGCATGCAAAAGTCTTTTTTAATTATTTTCTTTTCATTCTTTCTCCCATCCATTTGACCAATCACACAAGCAAGACAAATTACATATTAAGTAGCACGTGTTTGCCAAGGATTGCCAAGGATTGCTAAGAACAGGCTTGGACATTGCCAAGGGGGCTCGGTGATAGGGGCTTAGTACCGCTGAAGGCAGAATAGCCCCAAAAACAGCAAAACAGGAACTCCAGTACAAAGGGGCAATAGAGGTAGCGGGTCAAACCTTACAGCGTGGCTGACTCAGAGAGGAGACGCATGAAGCTCCAGACCAACGGATTAAGGAAGAAGTAACCGCGCTAGCCATAGGGAGGCAGACCAAGTAAACGGCAAGAACGGTGACACCTGCAGCAGCAGCAAAGGAGTGCCCACGTCCAAATAAGGAGTAATGGAATAAAGGCTCCACAGGCGGAATGGGAAGCGGAAGATGGGACAGAGGAAGGTAATGCTTGAGGTAGGGAATTACCGCCTGCCTCCCAAAAGTACTATATAAACTGTATCATAACTTGGAATAAAAGACAACTTTTCCCCTCAGAGATCACGTAAAGAGTACAGAGTACAGATCTAACAGGCATCTTGCAACTTTCCAACAGCGTCCAGTAACTTTCTGACAGCATCTAGTGACTTTCCAACAGCAACTTGTTACTTTCCGCTACTGACTTCCAAACTCTGACTTAATACGGATGCCCTTGATATCAGCACTACTAGGTGGTAACCACAAAAGATTCCTGGCATATTATTGCAAGACAAATTACATATTAAGTAGCACATGTTTGCCAAGGATTGCTAAGAATTGCTAAGAACAGGCTTGGACATTGCTAAGAACAGGCTTGGACATTGCCAAGGGGGCTTGGCATTAACAAGAAGTTGGTTTTTGTGGAAAACCACATGAAGTCTGGTGATATGTATGGAAATTTTGGTTAAAACTGTCATTAGGCAAACTAAGCAAAGATTTTTGTCCTTTATGTGCCTGCAGCTTCAATGTTGTGGTCTGTTAGCCATCTAAGTCCTTTTTTAGATTTTTTTTTGGATTCTGGACAAATGACAATTCTTGAATAAAGTATGTAATCAGGCACTTTTGATGCAGGTTTTTGCACACGTTAAAAACTTGGATTATCATTCTTATAAAGAAGGAAAACACAATCACATGTAGTCATCACATGGATGATTATGTGTGGTGTTGATGTTTGTTGTTGAACATTGCATTCTCACCTGCATCACCACAAGGGATAGCTGTCTCAATAATGTTAGTCTATCCTGCTGCCCTTTAATTCATGGGCCTTGTCCTGCTCTGCTCTAGATGACCTATACATGCATTCTTGGCTACAAGGTATGTCCAAGTAATCTGTTGTAGCATGCCAATGCAAAATGAAACCTTTTATGATGTACCATGACTTTTACAAGCTCATTACCACTCCCATGACACATTTGGACCTTCCATGATGTGTCATTATGCTCAATCTCAACAATATAACTGGCTTATGTTTTGTATGTGCACCTACAACATGTCTTGTAGTCATTACCTGTTATTATCCTGTTGAACATGTGTAATCTAATGAATCTTATGTGATTTTTTTTCTAGGATTGAAAGACATGCATGTAAGCTGAACTGTAAGTACACTATGCTTTTGGTCTCTTGTTCAAGATAGAAAATTTAATTTTTTATTGTATAAACATTACTTACGGATACCAAGTGGTTTGTATTATATAATTACGCACTCCAAAGTCACAAGGTGTCATAGTGGAGAAGAGCAAGGACACTTGATAGTCTCAATATTTGTTGTAGACAAGAGAATCCAGGTAGAGATAGGGGTTTACTAAATAGGTCCACTACATTGTCTCTTATGTTGATATAGCATATGATGAGTTCTTTTGATGCACCACATTCATGTACAAAGTGATATTTGATGTCAATGTGTTTCATGCAACATGTGAGTGTAACATCGGATCCTCTGACAAGTTGATTGCTGTCAGGGGACTCCTCATTTCTCCCTTCTTTCACTCCTTATTCCTTCATTCTTCCTCTATTTATTTCCTTATTTCTGCTGTCACTCTTTTACTTTACTGCTTCTATTCTTTCAAAACTATCTATTGGTACTATTCTCAGCCCTTGAGGTGCTCTGGTTCTTTAGTTATCATTCAAACAAGTGTAGCCAACGCTTCCAGAGGCTTAGTCATCTCAAGGCTAGCCTCCAAATTACTAAGCAAGTCACATGAGACATGTGCATGACCTCTGGCAATGGCAATTTCCGAGTTTTTGATTATTTTCGGAGATTTTCCTTTTTTAGATTATAAATTTTATTGTGGCTTTTGTCATGCTATATAGTTACTTCCCATGCTTCTGGAGCCTTAGAAGCATGACTCCTGGCATAAGGAATCCCTAGACTTGTTCTCTTTGGATTATGCTCTGCCAGGTGAGTAGTTATGGTTGTATTACCTATATATACTTTGGATTTCTCTCTGCCAGCTGTGTGACTGAGCCATAGCTTCCAGAGGTTGCCCTCACAATTGCTGCATTATTGTTGCACATAATAGTTGTTGCATTGCAGGGGTTGTGGCCAATCACCTGTAAGAGAGTCCATAGCCAAGCACACTCCTGTGCAGCCTCAAATGCTACCAGTCCTAGAGCGGCAACAACATCAACAAGTGGTCAACATATGGGTTGCCTGGAGCTACTTCCAGGCCACTGAGCAGTACTACCTCAACCGTAATTGCACGTCCATAGATCGTGCCACCCATCCCACTCTGCAATTGATGGGGGAGTTCCCATTGTGTTGAGGTGGAGGCATTGAGCATTTTCCACAGCCGCTGCTTTGAGCTGTAGCCAATGGTCGGCAAAGAAAATATGGGTCAGATACATAACCCTATGCATATATGCATGGTCCACCCAGCTGACTGGGATGTGGTTGTGAATGAGAATGCATAACGTGTCTGCAGTGGTGAATAACAAGGCAGACTCTTTGGGAATGTTGACTTGACATGTCTCCATGTCAGTGTCTTCAGAGGAAAAGGGCTCAAATGTTTGGCTGGTTACCTCCTCATACTCTGCAATGGCTTTGCAGTAGAGCCTTGGCTGTGCAAATATGTACGCCACGTGATGATGGACCATTGTCTTTGATGGTTGGCTAGAGCACAGCACCTGCACCAGGGTGAGGCCAAAGAGGCTATGCCAGTAAATGTGCATGGCATGGTCAATTGCCAGTCCAGTGCACACATTGGGCGTTTCAGGACACCCATATAGTAGAGCATACAAGCCCAGGTAATCCAAAGCAAAAGGTTGCTTTGAGTTGGGAGTATTCATGCCCATGGAGGCAATCCTACTCGTATCCTTGTAGCAATAGAACTGCAAAGGCACAATAAGTTGTGGGATAGCTTTTTGCTCTTCTGCACCAGCAAATGGCACTGTAATGGTGGCATACTGGAGATCATCCAGTAGTAAGAACATGGTTCTGTCCTAGGCTGTGGGGTGGCAGTTAAGTGCCACCTGTTTGAACTCATTGAACAGGAGATAGCCAGTCCGGCGCTCCTGCAATAGAGTGAACAGATTGTTCACCAGAGTATGGAGCCTTTGCAGCTCCCGAGGGTTAGTAGAAAATCCTCTAGGGGCCACCTTATACACTTTAGTATGAGGGACCTGGGCAATGTTGCCTGGTGGATCCATGGGCCAGAGTGGCATGAGCATCCATCCTGATGAAGATAGTATTGGTCATTCTGGACCAATAAAAGTGGGGTGCCAGGCCTGCTCTAAAGAATGAGTTCTGACGCTCAACTGTTTTGTTCTTGTAAATCAGAACACCAATGGCATTGGGAATTCTCCCATTTAATTTCTTGAGGCATGCAGCCTCAATTTGATCCCAGTGCTTTTGCCAGCAGTCCATCTTATTCTGCCAGCCCTGGTTGCACCACTTGTGTGCATGTTGCTGCACTGCTATTTCACCTGGCATGGGTGACTCCATGCAAGACACTTTGGGCTCATTGTAGAAGCTGGCATTGGATGGAGACAAGGGCAATCTCCCTCACAGAGTATCATTATTACGTGGATCCATTGCTCACACTCTGCATGGCAGCACTGGCAGGGGTCCCTTCACAAGTACTGCAGGTAAAAATGGGAGAGTACTCCATAGTGTGCCTTTTGGCATATCTGCAGCAAAAGTAATGACTTGGATCTACCCAGTCATCCTTTTGCTTACCCCGGCAATCATGCTGGGGCACTATAGGCCTAGCCTCTTTGAGGAAAACTCCTCCTCTGACTGATTTCTGCTCCCCAGAGTGCATGGTCAATACTATGGAATCAGATTGCAATGATGTGACCTTGGATGCACCTAAAGCTAGGTGCTCAAGCAGCCAAGGGCTGGCTGGAGCAACAATATTGTCATAGGGCACAATGTCTTGCCCCAGGCCAGACTCCTGGCCAGACATAGAGATGCTTGACACTGTCAAGCAGGAGGGCACATCTGCCACTCCTTGCCAATGCGCCCTCTTATTAGAGTTGGTATCCCAACTCAGTGGAGAAGCTCACCACTTACACATGGCAGAAATGGCAAGAAGGTCCATGGTGTGCTGTGCATGCACATGTTTTAAGTCATCAATCATCTGATTGATGAGGAGTACTGCCTAGCATAAGCACTATATCTCCGTGATCATTGCCAATCACTTCCTTGATGGTGGATAAAAACATGAGTGGGGCTGTTTGGGGTATTGGTTGGTAAACGTTGGTGCTTTGGCGAGCTTTTCTTTTTGGCAACCTCTTGGGAAGGTCGGCACAGTGCAACGGACTCCAGAGTTTGGGTTGCTAATTGTTAGCATGGTTTTGTCGTCAGATAGAGTCTTAACTATGGTGTGTGCTAAAACGTTGAAGGGTCGGCCGAGGAGTATGTCATAAGCAGGTGATCATAGTATGTGTATATGCAAGTAAAGCGTGAGGTTGCCAATGGTGCACAGCACATTCTTGGCAAGTCCTAGTGATTTGTCTATGGTACCATTAGCACTTTGCATGTTTAGGACTATACCTGGGTCGTAGATGAGGCCTAAATTGTTAGCGACCTCTGCTGACATCAAGATGATCTGGGAGCTACTGTCCACGATGGCCTCTATCTCCTGGCAACTGTCAACCATAAGCATAATTGATCAAATGGCATGCGAGTCCTGGGCTACTGTCAGGATGGCAGGATCCTCTCCTGGCGCTAGCAACCATATGTAAGTTTCCATGGGATCTATTGAGGTGGCGTTTGCGAGTTGTCAGTTAGCATGAGTGTCAGTAAGCAATGGGTCAATAAAAAGTGCAAATCCTGGTAAGGTGTCGTTGATGTTGGGTACGTCTTGAACCGTGGCCTGTAAGGTGCGCTTAGGAGTTACTGCTGTTTTAACTTGATTTCTAACGTTGGGCGCTATACTGCAGAGTTCCTCTACTGATAAGGTTACTAGTGTCTTCATAATGCAGCTAAATACGTGGTTGGATTTTTCAATGCTGTATATGGGTGCCGTTGGTCGGTAACCCCCTTCAGGTCGCTTATCAGGTGCGGCAAAGTTTCGTTGAGTGGGAAGACCAGAGTACGGGTGCAAAGGCGGTGGTGCTGAAGCAATAGCGTCTGTGCTGGGTGCCATGGGTGTGGCAACTGGGTTGGCAACAACAGGAGCGGCTGGCTGCGTTGGTACATGTGCTGGTGCAGCGGCAGTGGGTACGGACATGTTGGTAGAGGAAGGCACTAAAGGTCAGTAACCGGTTACTGGCTGCTTGAGTTTCTTAATTTCCATGCCATCAAATACTTGTTTCAGAGTCGCCAATTCGCGTTCCAAAGTTTCAATACGTGCGTCCTTAGTGAGATATCCGTTGTCGCTAACTATGTTCAAGTGCATTACCTCTAGTACCATTTGCTGCTGTAACGCTTGTTCTGCGTCAAGATTAGCATTGCCGGTAAGAGTGCCCATTGCCAGGTTGCCAGGGTTCCATCTGTGCCATTCATCCACGCGCTCTTGGTAGGACTTGAGCTCAGGATAGTTTGGTATAATGGCGCCAGAGGGTAGTACTACCTTGCTGTCGGCAGCCCTGCAAATGCGTCCTTACCGGATGTGGTTTTCCAAAGTCAGGCAGCAACCGCATGTCATAGTGTGGCCTACTTTACCACAGAAGTGACAAAGGTTGTTAGCGGGAGCAAGATTATGGGTGGCGGTAAGGCTGGTGGTGATCATGGTTTCAATTTGTGTCATGGCATTAGCGACAGCAGCTGCAATAGCTGTATTCAAGTCTTTCTTCTTGACATAGCAGTCAGGTGTCAGTTGTGTCAGTAACAGGGCGATTGAGGTGGCAGCAACTGGGATCATGCCAGGAGTTGGGACAGGACGAGAGGCACTCACGCCAGTGTCCGTGCCTTTCAACATCCATTTGCCTGCGTCAAAGACGTCGTCCACATCGTAGGGTTCCTTAGGGTGGTGGTTGGGCTGTAAGATTTCCAAGCGCCTAGCAATCTGTGCCCATAGCGACGTAGGAATACCTTGCTGAAATAAGCAACGTTCCTCATTGTGGTAGAGCTTGCCGTTTTGCAATAGCCACCTAGCAACCCTCTGGAAGTCCCTATAGTAAGTAGAGAGGGCGCCAGGCATGTAAATACCGTTGTTGAATGTTTTCTGTACTAGTTTTTGAAGTTCTGTTACTGTGTACCTAGTAGATTCCTCAGCGCCTGGGTAGAGTCAGATGACTGCTGTTTTCCATTCTTCATAGGTCGCTAAAGCCAGGGGTCCGATTGGTTGGTCGCCAGGAACAGGAACCAGAGCACTAAATTCCCTAAGGCCAGTCCAAGTTTCTGCCGTGTTGTATGATACATACTGTGCCACGTATCCCTTCATTTGCATGTGGTCGGTAATGCTGCAGTTGCAAAAGAGGTATTCTAGTTCCTTGAAGTACTGTGCCAGTTCCTGTGGTTTAGTTTCATCCCATTTTGGGGCCAAGAAGTGGTTGCGAGGCGGCATGCGCTGAGGGACAGCTACCTCCATGGTAGTTGGTATGCAAGGGGTTGTTAATGAGAGGGTTGAAATGAGATTGGAGCAGACTCCTGACAACATTGCTCATGCAGCATGGTTATTAGAGGTTGGTGCTGGAAGAGGCCTGGGACCTGGGGAAACACTTCAACTTCCCGCCACAATGATTTGTCATGACAATTCTATCACTGGATTGATTTCTTTCACTTATCCTAATATTGATCATCCTCAAAATGATCAGTATTACCTGGACAGGAGCATTCTCTCTGGCAAGAACTCTGATATAGATGATATCAATTCAGAAGTTCTGCAGAGATTTCCAGGAGAAGAAAAGATCTTGCAGAGTGCAGACTCTGTTCTGTCAGATGATGGAAATGCCAATGACCTTGCAATGTATCCTATGGAATATCTCAACTCTTTGAGAGCCAGTGGATTGCCTTTGGCCAAATTGGCTTTGAAGATTGGTGTTCATGTCATGCTGCTCAGAAATATAGATCCAACCAAGTGTCAGGTTCTGCTGACCATGGGGGCTCAGTCTACTGAGCAAGGCCCTTAGGGGAAGATGCAATAGCTCTGGTGTACAATTCCAGGACCTACAAGGGCTCCAGGGTTGAAGTGCTATGCTCTAGGACGGGCATAGGCATTTAAAGGATCTCTGGGGTGAACCACAAGACTTGAGGTGAGTGTGCAGGAGATTCTGGATAAGTCCAGAGGCAATGTCAATTAGAGGAAGAGAGGTAGGGAAGGTTATGGGCTCTACAATTTGAGCCAAGCGGGCGAGGTGAGATTAGATAGAATTGGACCAGGGTTTAGAGAGATACAAAGAAATGAACTGGAGTGCAGTTAGGAACAAGGCCAAGACTGAAGAAAAGTCAAAATCTGTAAAGAGGAAAGGGAACACAAGTTGGGGCTAAACCGGAAAAGAGTCACAAGACAGAGAGAGAGAGAGAGAGAGAGAGAGAGAGAGTACAAGGCAAGAGATTCAAGACAAGTACAAGACACAAGATGAAACAGAGTCAAAAATGGGCACAATACAAGGCAGAGTCCCAAAACACAAGCAGAAATGGATTCAGAAGCACAAAACAAAATACTGGGCAACAATACAGTGTGGGTTATGCAATATCAAGACTACCAACTAAGTCCCTATCCTACTACTGATGCAAAATGTAGGGTTTGTTGAACTAATCAGAGGGACTCTAATCAGTGTAGACAACTAAACTTTACTTTTGCAAGTTTTGTGGGGCTATGACACAGAAACTAACACTTGTAATGAAGTTGTAATGGTTTTTGTAGTTTTAGTTTATTATTATAATGAACCAAAGTAGTTCACAATATAAATGGTCTCTAAAAAGATACCAAAAAGCGACCCTAGTAAAGTCAACTAAATGATAGGCCTAAGTAGTCACACTCCCTGGGGACCCCGAGCCACACAAATGGTTTATTCACTAGATTAACAAAGTTCAAGCTTTAATTTGAGCAAACTTAGTTCACACAAATGTAGGCAATAAGCTTTATTAAAGCTGGTCTGAAGTACTTTACTGATTAGCCTAAGTAGTCCACTCCCTGGGGACTCCAAGCTGCACAGGTTTTCCTTTGCTGGGTCCCCCTTTTCTTCTCCTATTTATATCCTCCTGTTTGCGCACAGACCATGCATGATCTGGGGCCTCTAAGCATCTCATTGGTCCGGGTATGGGTTAAGATTGAGCCTGCTGGGGTTCAATTCAATAAATTTTACTGAATTGAAAAGTTTTTGTTCCGGCAGCTGGTTTTAGGCTAATTCCAGCCTCCAGTTCCACGTTTTCATCATCCAAGACCCGCTGAGGGTCCTTCCGGGGAGTCCGGAGGTACCCAGGGGGGCAGGATAGCACTATTATTGAGGGCTGTAGGGCTCCAGGAAGAAAAGTCACAAAGGTTTGATGGGATTGATGCGCTGATTGCTGATCATGATCCGAGATTAGATAGCCTATCTTTAGCCTAATCTAATCCTGATCCAAGATCTGACTAATCTTATCAAATCAATCTGATGATCTGACCGGATCACTCCATGATATCATCAAATGATGGCCGCCAAGTGCTGCAGCTATTTTCATCTCCGGATCATTCCATGATTAAATCAGCACAGTCACTCCTCGGTTATCATTCCCATCAATATCTAACTCTGTTTGATCACTGATTGATTGATGGAAGCCCTCGGCTATCATTTCTCATCAACAAATCGTTGACTTTCAAAGATAGGCCTATATCTCAACCATCTGTGCTCCGATTTAGACGTTTGGACCAGTTTTAGGATCTTCGGGAAGCACGGAATACTATGGTATGTACAGCCTACAGGTGTTGGCTGTGGAACATGCTTGCTTACAGGTTTCAGCAGTTTTATGCATGTTTTAATGTTTTTCCTTTGTACCTAGCTAAAATATAATACATTTCTTATGTCTTTCCATCACGGCGGGCCACCGTATCACTAGCGACGTAAATGTTAATGATGATGTGCCTGTATGGCACCGTAATACAAAGGTTGGCAGTCAAAGCTGGAGAAGTGAAGTCGGCAAAAATAATTCACTTAGCGACTCTGAGGACTTAGAATGCGCTGAAATGTGATCTGAACTGTGGGGCGTACAATTTGATGATGGCTAAGACAAGATATGTACAGTATTTATAGGCGCTAGGCCGCTGTGGTAATTAAACTAAAAAAGTCACTAATTAATTAATCAAGAAAAATCAAGACAAGTACAATGGAACGTGAAAGTTGCTAAGCAACGGCGTCTGTCAAGTTGGCAATCTTTAACTTAACATCCTAGCAGTGAAAGAGGCCAAATGCATGGGGACTGTTGCTAAGGCCTGAAACCATCAAGGGGGTCTGTCTCGCGTAGGTTGCTAGGCGTTGGATCAACTGTAAGCGTTGCTAATATCTGAAACCATCACATGGACCTGTCTTGCGTAAGTCGCTAAGCATTGCTAAAATGATCTGTTGTTGGATCTTTGAGAAGCCATGGATTTTGATAAGCATTGCTAAAGGCTCTGGCATCGGTTATCACTGATTGGGGACTTGAAGGGGGCCAGGCTAGAGTCAGGTGAGTAGCAGGTGATTGCCAAGTCATGTGGTTGCTAAGTCCCATGATCCTGCGCATCACGTCCTGTAGCCTGAGTTCGATCCCTGCTAGCTGCAAAACATAGGTTGCTAAAAATAGTGCTTGGTGCGCTGAGCCCAGCCAGAGTCTTATCACCGGCACTTCTGTCCATTTACCAATTGCCCCAGACCTCTTCCATCCAGTCTACTTTGCCCTGGCGCTCGCTTCTTGCTTGTGTCTCTCACTGTGCGCCCCATCACACTCCACCCAGCCTTCCTCTGACCCCGGTGCACCTCTTGCGCTCCAATGCATATGCATGCCCCTGACTCTTGGCATGTCCCGCTTGTGTCTGTATCCATCTGAGTCTGCTTTGTAAGGCCTCACCCAGACTTGCTGAGCCCCTGGGTCAGCAAAACCTGACATCAAGTATAACTTGAATTTCCATAGTCGTTTGAACACAACTCTGAGGTGCTGCTCATGCTCCTCAATTGTCTCTGAAAAGATGAATATATCATCTAAGTAGACATGCATGAAGTGTCAGGGGACCAGTCTCCAGACCACGTCCAACCCTATTCCAAGCTTAGTCCGACAATACGCCTATTCCTAGCAGATTTGATCGGCCACTTGGCCCACCCTTTCCCCTTCCATCTTGTAGTAGTGAGCCTTGATGAGTCATATGCCTGGATCTTACTCAGCATCGATTATTGTTAGTCATACTCCTTTACATACTGGGGCCTGATTAGTAAACAGTATTAGTAATAGCACAGCCACCAATGTAGTATATATAGGCAGCCTGTGGGATAGAATATCCCCAGGCTGAACAATAGCAGTGTTCTTCTGGCCTATCCACTGAACCGACCGTAAGCTTATCTAGCATTGTCCAACCCTCTGTTAGCCTTGCTTGCCTCTTGCCCAACTCTTGCCCGCCTCTGTGCTTGCTTGACTCTTGCCTGCCCCTTGCATTGCCGACTCTGTGGAAGGAGTTCCGCAGACATCAAGCCTTGCCCTTACATGAAGCATCTGATGATGTTGCAGAAGATAGAGGTCATCAACCTCGGGAACGTTGCTGGAGCATTACAATCCCCAATCTGCATTATATTGCTAGTGAATGTACCCATAATAGATGCAAAGACCATCTTTGGTACATCCTCAGGGTGGATATGCACTTGCTCATATGCATCTGTTAGATCAATCTTCAAGCAATATTTTGCTTGGGCCACATCCTTCTAAATGACTTCTTGGTCCAGTAAAGGAGTAACATCCTTGATTGTGTTGTCATTGCGCTGATGCACATCTAATGCCGTTTGAAGGGATCCATCTTTCTTCAGAATGCATAGCAGTAGTGCAACCTGTACTGTAGTACAGGGAGTCTACCACTGTGCATTCAGATAGTGGTTAGTCTTGTCCTGCAGTTGCTCTTGCAATGCGCATGGGCAGCATGGCAAGTGGTACTTGTACTGCTTATGTTTGTTTATGAGATTAATCTCATAGTTGATTTCTCGCAATGGAGGAAGTTCCTTCTTAGTACCATTCACCATATCTGCAAACTCCTCCTGCCACTGTTGCCAGAGGTGTGGAATATTGTCTTCATGAAGGCTGTCAGCCTTCCGCTTGCCTTTATCACACATAGGAGGCAACACCTCCACAGTGTTACCGAATGGGCGCGTTGGCACCTTAAACTGGTTGCAAACGGCCATAACCTGTTCTATACTATCATCTGGCACATGCAGCCAATAGGGCAGACACATTTGGTCAGTCTGTTGTTCCATGAGGGTTTTGCCCTCTTGCTGCACTGTGTATGCCTGCAATACCTCTGTGGCATGTGGATAACAAAACCCACTGTCCTCTTGATGCATTTGAGGCACATTTTGTGCAATAGTGGCTGCCACCACTTCATTCCACTCCCGTAGCATGCGTGGGTCAAAGGCCCAATCACACTCAGGCAATGGGATTGGTTGGTCCCATAACAATCTCATGTCCAAGGTGTCCAAGGCTACTACCGCCTCTTCACTGGTTGTCAAGTCTTCTACCTTGACTTGCAAGGTGGTAGGAGGACAAACTCCTACAGAAGAACTCTTCATTCTTGCTGGTGCACATCCTTGGGTATCTAAAGGTAATGTGCCTTGTTTTGTTACTGAAGGCAAAGCGCCTGGGTTCTTTTTACCTCATCGAGAGGAGTGGGCCAGGACTCTAACCAACCCCAGCATTTTTTTGGAGGCCTGATACTCCTCCTCACTCATCAACACCGCCTGGTGGTCCAAGGGTAGTCCAGGCAAGCCCAGGCCTATCTCCTTCACCTCCTCCACTGTTGGTCTCATCCAACGGCTAAGTGATCGAGCATCCTTATGCTTCTCCATGGTATGGTGTCTCTATATGCAACCATTGGTGTTGTCAGCCACCGCTTTTTCCACTGGGAATGCAATTCCATTTACAATGACTCAGCAATGCTCAAAGTCGAGCAGAACTTTGTTACGCCACATGAAAGGTGTTCCCAGTATCATGTCATAGCAATCAAAGTTTGCTACATCCACATATTCCTGGCTCCGAGAGCCAGGAGTTTGAATAGTAATGGTGGTATTGTATTGTACCATTGCACAACTTCCTACAGTGCCCAGCTGTAATGGCAAGGGCATATCCAACTCTTGTACAAATATTCTGTACACATGTGCAAACTGGGGCGTGATACTCAATATGGTACTACCCAAGTCCCATAACGTCCAGGCCTTGTGGCCATTTACGTCCACGTAGGTCACAAGGCATTCCTTGTCTGACTGATTTACACTTGGTCACTGCAGCTTTCCTTTGGACTTCCAAAGAGTAACTCTCTTCATTTGGACTACTGCGTCCAGCTGCAGAGCACGATCTGCTGGCCAATCTGTCATGGTCACCAAGCACTCCAAGTTGCTGTTGCAACTGTAGTAGCCATTGTTGTACACATTGACAGTCACATACTCTTCTCCTTTGACAAGCACCCCGTCAGTTTTATCACCTGGCACTTCAGTACCACTGTCCCCCTCATTGGGATCGGGCTCACTACCTGATTTGGCAAATATGTTTCTGTCGCTCCTGTTAGGTGCAGCGGTATGTGCTGCATGCAGTTGCGCTGATAGGGACAGCCCGGCACTGAGGGCGGAAAGAGCAAAAGTATCCCAAATGAGGACGCCGCCCTTCAGCGGGACTGACAGGACCCAAAGACGGGATAGATTGGGAACAGACCAAAAAACGGTACGGAACGAACCTGGCAGTACCCACCGCGGAACCCCAGAAAGGAACAAAGGAATGGAATGACGGAAGAATGGGGGACGGAAAGCGGATAGTGGAGAAGGAAAGCAGGATCTGCTAAGAGACAACGGAGGAACCTTAGTCGGACGGGATACTATAAAACTGTACAATATGTTTGGAATAAATCATCTCTTTCACCTCGAAACATAGTCCAGCGTTCACAATACAGAGTACAAAAGACATTCCGAACTAGTCCGTTGCGTCCTGCGTATCCAACAGCGTTTCCGTCACCGATTCCGACAGCGTCCTCTTTCTTACCGTGCTTCTACCAATCCGTTGTCTACCGTGAAAACATAACATCCCGATAAACCACTAGGAGTTTCCGCCAAAAAGCTTCCGTCCTACTGACAGCTACTTCCGTCGCGCGCTCAGACGGTTGACTTAGAGCAATCAGGTGGTTATCCTCAGAAGATTCTTTGCTGACTATCAGTCACCCCTATAGCATGCTAATAATAACAGACTTATCAAAAGTCTACATTCTGCTTATAGGAAGTTAGTGACGTTATCATATTGGAGCCCACCACGAGGGACTCTTTTACAGAATACCACCAGAAACTAGAGCACAAAGGCGACGCCGGGAAGCTGCGGA
>QLOM01017712.1:2247-37600 GCA_003313785.1 Termitomyces sp. MG148 | reverse complement strand
AGCACAAAGGCAATGCCGGGAAGCTGCGGAACCGCCATCGAGTCTTTTCCCGCCGTTACCAACAATCCCAATCCGAATTGGATTAACCAACCCAACTCCTTCAACAAGGCGCCACGTACCACCTACCTTAGCGGAAGAACTAGAAGCGGCATACCGGAGACTAACCGTTGACGATATCCCCGATCTATTCCCAAGAAACTTATCACCGGTAACCCCGCTAGACGAATTCTTCTCATTCAACATATTGGTACTGGCCACTCCCCGACTGACACCCGTTCAGCACCCACCAAAACTAATCAAAGATAGTCAACCCAGGGGAATGGAGGAAAACACCGCTTCACGGATGCCGACCAGGGGCAGCAGAACAGCCCCAAAATGGAATGAAAACAAGCCAAGGGAGCTGCCTCACTACTTCTGCGAATTAGAGTACTTGTTTTGCGATTGCCAGGTCACAGACGAGCGCCATAAAAAGGAATATGCGGCACGATATGTGTCGTACGACATGGCGGAACTATGGACATGTATTCCACAGTTTGAAGGTAATACCGGCGAACCAAACCACCCGTACACCTACGCGGAGTGGAAAGCCGCAATTGTGAAATTATATCCCAGAGCAGAGGAGCAAGCCAAATGGGCGGTGAGCAACCTGGAAAGGCACGTAACGGGCACGTTCCGTACGGGCTTAACTACGTTGGGCCAGCTCTCGGACTATTACCGAACGTTCCAACAAATTGCGCAATGGCTAAAGAGTCACGACAAAATCTCCACGAACAAGGAAAAGCGGTACTTCCAGCAGGGATTCCCGACGTCACTATGGACAAAAATAGCGAGACGGTTGGAGATCTTAGCTCCCAACCACCACCCTGATGAGCCTCACAAGGTTAGTCGGGTATATGAGGCCGGCGTATGGATATTGCACGGCACCAATACCAGTTCCACGCCAACCCCCGCCCCGCCAACAGGATATGCCGGAGGGGTATTGCTGGCACCAGGAACGCAAGCAACGCGCAGCACCGCAAATACGCCCGCAACAGACAACGGATATATTAAGAAAGAAGATCTTGGCAATATCGTAAAATTAGCCGTGGCGGCAGCCCTAGAAAAAGTGGTGGCCCCAAGCGGAGGAGGGATAGCAAACAACCGACAAAATAGCTGTCCGCCGCTAGGAGATGGCTGCCATTTTTGTGGAGAAATCGGGCATACCATGGTCAGGGGCAGATGTAACGTTCTCGAAGACTACATCCTGCGGGGGCGATGCCGATGAAATGCGGAAGGAAAGGTAGTTCTTCCGTCAGGCGGTTTCATTCCCTACAACCCCAGTAAACCCCTTTACAAAGACAGGGTTAACGAGTACCACTGCCGCAACCCGGGCAACATAGCCATGGGAACTCTCTCGGCCAACGCGAACCCGGATCCCGTTCAGACCAACATCCAGCAGCTGGTGTTTGAAATTTCTCCGGCAAAGACACAGGTACCGGCGCCCTTGGCTACTTTTGCAAACATCACTACAGACATAGGGCAGCAGATTGCAGCCCTCAAAGAGCAACTGGAAGTATTAGAATTACGGGAGGCAGGAAACCGTAACCGCCAGGTAATGGACGGGGTCCAGATCCCAAAAGCGAAGCGTCCGTTAACCAACTACCGGCCAATAGTCACTCCCAAGGCTGCTCCGGTCAAGCAAACCACGCCGACCGAAGGGACTAACCGACCTGTCAACAGGCCTACGGTCACCAAGGTGCCAGATCCGGAAGCACCGCTACACCCGTTCTCTGGCATCCCGCGGCGATATGTTCTGCCCGCAGACAGGGTGATGGGAAAGCCGGACAAACAAAACAACGGGGCCTACCAAACGGAGGTACCGATACAATTGGTAGAACACACCAAAGCGGTCTTCGGACGGTTGATGGAGGCTCATGTCACGATGACAGTCGGGGAAGTCCTGAGCATTGCACTGGACGTACGCAATTTGGCTAGGGCAGCGGTTACACCAAAACGCATCTTGGCAACGAATATAGCCCAGATAGAAGAAGTTACGGACGATGGGGTAGAGGAAGCCCAAACCTCTTTGGTCAAGGTAATGGATAGTGGCGGAAAATCTTTACGTATTCTCTCCAACACCAACGATCTGACTGCCATCAACTACGCCTTGCAAACATCGTCAGACCCGGTATTAAACTACCTCAAATCCTTACCGCTGGGCGCCGTTCTGGAGAAGTTCTGCATAGCCCGAGATACCGATTTGCTTAGGTCCATAACCACGCTCATAGGACAGAAAGCGGAAGTGGAGTGTATCGTGGATAGTGGGTCCCAGATCATTTCCATGTCGGAAGATGTGGCAAATTGGATCGGGATCTCCTACGATCCATTGATTGTATTGCATATGCAAAGCGCCAACGGAGCCATTGACGCATCCCTGGGATTAGCGACTAACGTGCCGTGTGTATTTGACGATATAACCCTTTTCTTACAGATACACGTCATCCGTCAACTGGTGTACGACTGTACCTACCAAGCAACCTATAAAAGACAGCTCCCAAGGAGCATATGAGGCTACGTTGGCCTACCTTTATATCACCGCGTCTGAACTGTTCAAACACATTGCACCCAACGATTCAATACTACTCACTGACAGTTACCTTCTAGGGCATGCAAAACAAAAATCTACCAACTGTAACAACGATTGTCAGACTCGCCGAACAGAAGTTCCGACCAAAACTAGGGCCGACAACCCACTGGGGATGTTTGCCGGAATAGCAAAACGCAAGGGCGTACAGACCAAGAAAAAGTACAAACCTGTAGCCTTAAAGGTGAAACCGGTACCGGGACACGTGGCAGAGGACTATCGCATCAAGAGGAATATTATTGGAGACCCGCTAGCATCAATACCCGCCCTAAATCTGAACCCACCGCCGACGGTTCCTACAGGGCGGTTTACGGCAGAGCGGCTGGAACAGTTCATAAAAGATCACGACACTGGTTTCCTATCAAAAGCCGAACTAAGGGTACTCACCGACCTCGTGGCAAAACAGAATCGGGCGTTTGCATGGGAAGATACCGAGCGGGGGAGTTTTAACCCAGCAATGTTCCCTCCGATCGTCATTCCGACCATACCACACGTACCCTGGAACGAAAAGAACATCCTGATACCGCCAGGCTTAGAAGGGGAAATTATGGAGATAATACGCACAAAAATCAAAGCGGGTGTCTATGAACCGTCAAATTCTTCCTACCAATCACGTTGGTTCTGCGTCCTCAAAAAGAATGGTAAGCTACGGATCGTACACAGCTTAGAACCCCTTAATCGGGTAACTATTTGGCACTCAGGTGTCCCACCGTACCCAGATCATGTAGCCGAGTCGTTCACGGGAAGAATCTGTGGTGCCACACTCGACCTATATGTTGGATACAACGAGCGTTTAATATCTCCGATCTTGCGCGATCTTACGACTTTCCAGACCCCTTTCGGGGCGTTGAAGTTGGTGACCTTACCGATGGGATGGACTAACTCGGTACCGATCTTCCATGACGACGTGGTCTTTATCCTGCAACCGGAGATCCCCTTATTTGTGCTAGTATTTATTGACGATGTCGGCGTTAAGGGCCCAAAGGATTGGAAACTAATTAACGGAGAACCCGCCACGCATCCCCGGAACCCGAACATAAGACTGGCACTTTGGGAATTCTTCGAGGTCCTAAACCGGGTACTACAGCGGATGAAGTACTGCGGAGGTACATTCTTGGGACACAAACTGGTACTTTGCGTGGAACAAGTCAAGATTTTAGGGCACGTATGCACACCGCAAGGACGGATTCTGGAAGAAAGCCGACTAGGGCTGTTGGAACGGTGGGGACCCTGTGGAGACATATCTGAGGTGCGCGCGTTCCTAGGGTCCATAGGGGTCTTACGGATATTCGTAAAAAACTTCGCACACCGAGCACACCACATTGTCAAACTGACGTGTAAAGACGTACCGTTCGAATTTGGGGACTTACAAGTTGCGGCGCAACGGGATTTAGTGGCGGCACTTAAAACTGCAAATCCCCTCGTACCGATAGACTACGTCTCGGCAGATCCGGTCATCTTAGCGGTGGATATCTCCTACATCGCCATGGGATTCTTCCTTTGCCAGTGCGCAGCGGCAAATCGGAAGCAACGGAGATATAATTGCTTTGGGTCCATAACGCTTAATGACCAGGAATCAAGGTACAGCCAACCAAAATTGGAGCTTTATGGTCTATTTTGGGCTTTGCAAAATATGCGGATGTATTTGATCGGCGTAAGGAACCTCATCGTTGAGGTAGATGCACGGTACATCAAGGGTATGTTATTTCATTCGGATATTCAGCCGTCGGCAAGTATGAACCGTTGGATTGTGGCGATTTTACTGTTTCACTTTGACCTGGTTCATGTAAAAAGCAAATTCCACGGGCCGGATGGGCCGTCCCGCCGACTGCGACAGCCGGGCAACCCAGAACCAGACGAGGGCGACAACGAGGTCTTCAACGACTGGATAGATCAGATGCACGGTTTCTTATATATCTTACAACCGCTGGCTTGGGTACTAAGGGAAGCGTCACCACTCGGACACTGCCTACCACCCTTAGTCGGGTGCGATTCAAATGTCCGGAGACAAGTAGTAGCGATCTATGGACTTACGGACAAAGGCGACGCGACCGAGAGACCGGAAGTTCACTTGGCAGAGGAGCCACGGGAGCTATACAATGACAATACCCATTTGGTATATAACTCTGTACCTAGAAGCACAAAGGCTCAAGTGGAAGACCACCACGTGGAAAGGATAAGGAAATGGATAGGGGATTTGGTTTGACCCAGCGATATGGGAGATGAGAAATACCGGCGGTTCATCCGGTACGCCACAAATTTCTTCATCAGCGGAAGCAGGCTCTGGAGACGGGATGATGCTGGAGCACATAAGCTAGTTATTGAACCCGCCAAAAGGATTAGAATACTGCAAGCAATGCACGACGACCTAGGCCACAGAGGGATGTATGCAACCAGGGCGGCTCTATTGGAATGATTCTGGTGGCCGCAAGTGCAGGCGGATATCGTTTGGTATGTGCGGACGTGTCACATCTGTCAGGTACAGCAAACTACCAAGTTATTGATTCCGCCGATCGTAGCGACTCCGGCACCCCTCTTTAGAAAAATATATATAGACACCATGGTCATGCCCAAGTCGCGCCGCTTCAAGTATATCATTCAAGGCCAATGTTCTCTGACACATTGGCCCGAATTTCGGATGATGGCAAAAGAGAACGCGGAGGCAGTCGGTAACTGGATATTTGAGAACATCATATGTCAGTGGGGAACACTGCACAAAATAGTAACCGACAACGGGGCGCCCATTATCAAGGTCGTCGCACATTTGGCGAAAAAGTATAACCTACACCATATTTGGATATCGGGTTACAATAAATGGGCCAACGGGATAGTGGAAAGACCACACTTTGACGTAAAACAAGCACTCTTCAAGGTCGTAGACGGGGACAAAAGTCGGTGGAGCGAGGCCGCGTATTCCGTGTTTTGGTCGGAACGGGTAACGGTGCGGCGGAGAATGGGATGTTCGCCATACTACGCCACTATGGGGACACATCTGCTACTGCCGGCCGACATCATAGAAGCCACTTACCTACAACCACCGCCAAACACGATTTTGTCGGCAACAGACTTGGTAGTGCGACGGGCTATTGATCTGCAACGACGATATGAGCAACTAGAACGGCTACATAGCATGGTGTTTGAAGCCCGCCATCAGGCAGCAATCCGCTTCAAACAGGACAATGCGGCTACTATCAAAGATTACAATTTCAAGCGGGGCGCACTAGTATTAATGAGGAATACGAGGATAGAGGTTACGCACAACCGGAAAATGAAACCGTGTTACTTGGGCCCACTGGTGGTGGTGTCATGTAACCGGGGGGGAGCGTACGTTCTATGCAAATTGGACGGGTCGGTACTGCACCGGCTGGTAGCAGCGTTTAGGCTCATCCCATACTTTCCGAGGGAACGTATCGAGCTGCCGGACATGGCCTTGAACATTGATACAGCAAGGCTACGGGAGCTGGAGGAAACCGAATTGCTGGACGACGAGGAAGGAGCTATGGAAGATTATGGGACCAACCAAGAAGAACATCACGAGGATTAACGAGTGGCCAAAGCCACAAAGATCACTAACCAATAAGTAAAATTTTTCTTTTAATGTTTACAGAGCGCAATGATGGAACCTGAGCGCAAAATGGTTGAGTGCGGAGAACAAGATATATTACGGTACAACAAGTCATCTAAGTACAAAAAACATCTAGGTTCGGGGACACTATTCTGCGGGCCTAGGAACAATCCATGTCAGAGTCGTTTTTGGAGGGATCAAAGTCCTCCAGGGGGATGACGTTGGAGAGGGGGGGGCTGCGTTCCGGCGGGAAGGCATCGGCAGGGACGTTGTTTCAAACTTGCCACTGGATAGCGCTATGGCACTCCGCGGTGATGACGCCCAAAAGTTGCTAAGCACTGTCAAGGGTAAACGGTACCTAGCTACTGTGGAAGGTAATGCGTTGGGCGGTCGCTAGTTGAGAGGGAGTCTGGGCAGGGTCCCAGAGACTTAGTTTGTTAAGGAAAATTTAGTAATTTGGAAGAAAAGGTGCTTAGTGATCTAAGCCGTGTCGCCTGCAAGGCGCTAGGGTGCCAATAGTCGGCAAGGACTTGGCGACGTAACGTAGTCGAAGTGTGCTCGTATAGCACCTAGACAGTCGGCAAGACTGGCGAAGAAGCGGCAAGCTTAGCGTAGTCGGTAAAAACAGTAAGTCCCCTTGGCAACTTTGAGGAACTTAGTGCGCGCAAGTTTAGATCTGAACTGTGGGGATGGAATTCAATGCTCCTAAGACAAAATATGTACAGTATTTATAGGCGCTAAGTTGCCGTGTTAATTAAACTATAAGTCGCTAAGTAACAAAATGGGGAATGGATTATGACAAGAAGAATAGAATGTGAAATAGCTAACCCACGGCGTCTATCAGTCGGCAAGCACTAAGTCACCAAGTGAGCACTGAAAGCAGTCAAATAAACGGTGACTATCTGTCAGGTTCCGCTGACCCGGGGGCTCAGCAATTCTGGGCAAGGCCTTACCAAGCGGACTCAGACAGCTACGGACACGCCGGGACTCAGAGAGGACTGGAGGAAGATGCCGGGAGGAGGTGACGTGCACCGGGGGCGTGGGGGAATCAGACGAAGTGTTCCGGGGTTGGCGCGAGCAAGGGGCGAGCGCTGGACGGGAAGGTTCTACTGGGGGAAGTTCGGATTAGACGGCGCGATGAGTGGCATGCCAGCGAACTATCCAGGGAAATCAGGGGGCTGATAGGCGAATAGGCAACTTAGAGTTTGACAGGTGCGGGGCCGAACTCAGAGGAGCGGAGAATGCGGACTGGAGAAGATAGGAGACCAGAATACGAGAAGGGAAGGGAAGGAGAAACTTGAGGCAGAGACGATGACGGAGAAAAGAGATGGATGAGCAAAGGAGATGGAATTAAGAGAGTAGATAGAGACAAGGGACAGATACGAGACGAGAGAGTGGAGACAAATGTAGACTATAGAAATGGAGACGAGTACGAGACGATAGAGTGGAGACGAGTATGAGGCAAAGTTACGAGACCGGAGCGATACGAGAGGAAAACTGGAGAGTATGGGCAATATCAAGACTACCATACTTAGTGCTACGGGAGGGCTTATATACTGACTACGTGACGAGGCAGGTCCGGGGTCCCGGTTCTGGGTCTGGGGGCTGCTCTGGGGCTCTGGTGGCGTCCCGGAGCACCTAGGAGGACAAAGGAAAAACGTGGGTGTCGGATGGGAGTGGCGCCATTGCTTTGGGAGTCGCAGTGGCGCCGCGCGAGGGAGGACGTGGCGCGACGAGAGGACGCGCTGAGGCATGGTGCGGGAGTTGATGCAGGATGAAGCATGATGCGTGGGTTGATGCGCGGGGCGATGCATGATGCGTGGGTTGATGCACAGGGCAATGCATGATGCACGGCGTGATGCGTGGCATGAAGCGATCATGCATGATGCGTCGAATGATGCGTGATGCGCTGGGTGTTGTGTGGGTCGCCATGCTGTCGTGCTGGGAATCCCCGGGGGTCGTCGGTAGTGTCCGTGGGGTGCCCAGGGGAATGTCAGGGTCGACTGGGTTATGACGTAATGGCCGTATTGGGTGCTCGTGGAGTTTGTCCCGAGTCGAGGTCGTGCGAGGGGTGTTTGCCGGGGTGTGTGGTGTGGTCCCGGGCCCGGAGCTCAGGCCCGGGGTTGGGTCATGACACTATCCTGGGGTCTGAAACAATCAAGGGGGCTGGCATTGCCAAGGTCGCTAAGCACTGCTAATCGCTAGGCACCGGGGCTGAAGAAGTGGCGACCTGCTGATAGCCGTTGGCAAGTCGTCAAACGCGTAATCTTATAAGGCGCCGGCTATCTTTGATCGGTGACCTATTATTGAGCCTGAGGTCATGTGTGCGGTCCATGCGTTAACAGTCAGGTGGGCGAGTCCTGTGGTCCAGAGGTCCCGTGCACTAAACATCCCGTGGTTGCCTAGTCATGTGTCATCCGCGTCGCGCCTGTTTGCCTGAGTGAGCTGCCAAACTGCTATCAACAAAAGTTGCTAATTATAGCTTTGCTGCGCTGAGCCCGGCCCAGGTCTTATCAGCGGCAAAATGAGCGGCGGCGTTTGACTGTAAGGTGGAGGTAGAGAGGGCTTGTTGGGCCACTAGATAACGTCGGCGGTCAGCTTCGACTCGGACTCGGTAGGACTGAAGCATGGCATGGGCCCAGTCAAGATCGCGCTCAAGGGTGACCCGGGACTGGTAGAAGTTGACAGGAGCAGTTAGGCCAGACGGAAGGCGCGGCCAGTCTTCGGCATCTAGGAGAGTGGGGGGCAGCGGCGGGTAGTTAGGGGAAGGCTGCGGGCAGGTCAGGAAAAATAATCCAAGGTGGAGGATTGACGTACCGGGCGGTAAGGCTGCCAGGCTGACGACAATGGGGTTTTGGACAACGCGCATGCTACACGAGACATCCAGGGCGTGGCGCCGGAGGCAACAACAGGGCAAGGCGCCGGAGGCGCAGGAGGCGCTTCGGGAAGATCGTGGTCTGGGTGGGAAACAGCGGGCGCAACGGCCAAAGGAACCGCCGGAGGACCAAAGTTGGATGTTAGATTGATGAGGACTGCGGGGGAAGGTGAAGCACGGCCGTCGGAACTGGTGGAGGAATCGTCATGACTGCGAACCTCCTCGTCTTTGCCTTCAGCGTCAGCGTCGGTATCGAGGTCAGTTGCTGGAGGCGCAGGAGGCGCTTCGGGGCGATTGTGTTCCAGTTGGAAAACAGCAGGCGTAACAACCAAAGGAACCGCCGGAGGACCAAAGTCGGACGTTAGATCAATGAGGTCCGTGGGGGAAGGCAAAGCGTGGCCGTCGGAACTGGTGGAGGAACTGCCATGACTGGGGACCCCCTCGTCTTCGCCTTCCACGTCAGCGTTGGTTTTGGGGTCAGGCAAAGGGGGCATGGCGGAGGGAACTGTGGGAGTGGCAGAGGACAAGGCGCTAGTGGATGCGTTGGAAGAATGGCCCGTGCTCGGAGCGGTGCGGGAGGGAACCTGACAAACAACGGTAACGGAAGGGAGGGAAGCCAAGGTAGGAGGAGAAGGAGCCGGTGGAGGCGGAGGGCTGGATCGTGTGGCGTGAGCAAGATAGGCACGGGGAACAGGGGGCAGGATCACGAACGGTATGAGGCAAGGATTGGGAGGCGGGCAAGCGGGTCCAAAAGAGGGAGGGCGCGGGCGCAGGATGTGGGTCAAGGTCCCCGCAGGAGGGGTCAAAAGGCTCCGCAACCGTTGTGAAGGAGGCGCGTACTCACCACCGTTGGAAGGACTGTCGTCTGCAGCGGGGTCAGCAGGGCGCTTGCGCTTAAGGGCAGGAGGAGGCCGAGCCCAAAAGCCAACACTGGCAGAGAAGCTGCGCTTGATTTCGGCACCTCTCCCGTGAAGCCGGAGGAACTTGCAAGCGGCACAAACACGGGCAACACGAAGGGCAAGACCCACGGCGTCGTGGTTGGCAGCTTTGTGATTACATAAACTTGCGCCGGACAAGGTGCAGCGTTTTGTGGCGACGGTACAGGGATGACAAGGCTGTTGGGGACCAGAGTACCAGCAAAAACCATTGATGTTCTTTATGATGCAGGAATCACACTGCAAACAGATAAGGACAACCGATACACACACAAGGGACAGGCAAGGACTTACCGGGCCCTGCTCCTCGCGCGCGCGACGCCGGGTGGGGAAATCCAGGAGACGTATGGTTCCCTTGCCTGCGGGAATAGCGGTACCGGCTCCCCAGGCGGGATTGTCAGAATGGAGCCGTGGAGTGCGTGGTGGAGGGATGAGGAACACAAGGTCGGCCAGGGAAAACTGGTAAGGTAACTCAGGACCGGGCGGCAAGCAGTGGGACAAAGAAGTACGTACCTGCGAAGGGACCTGGAATGAGGCCAATGCTCACGCCATGTCATCGGCCACGGAAGGGTTGGGGCGTCAAGCCGGCCGTTTTGTAACAGTCTTAACACCCGTCGGTATTAGGGGGCGGCGAGCGGTGGCAGGGTCAGGGGCTGGTCGGACGCCCATAGGAACCAACACGGAAGAAGCGGGGGAATCAGAGGCGCGTCCCTTCCCTTTTTCGGCGGCGGTGTAGCGGGGGACTTCGGGGGAGGGGGCACTGGTCGACGGCGTGGTAGTGGTTGGAGCGGGAGCAGGGAGCGTGGGAAGGGTGTCCAGTGCAAGGAGGGCCCGCTCTTTGGGAAGCTGAGGCACAGATCAATGATGTCACAAAAGGGGAGGCGGCGGAACGACATACCACCACATCGTCTAGCCGGCGGGCCCACAGTTTGTCCCGACGGGGGCCCCAGCGACGAAGAAACTCACGGCAAGCCTCGGCATACCATGGCCACTGCACCCCGTGCTCGCGAAGGTCGTTCCAACTGCCAATCAGACTGGCAAGGCCAAAGGCGGCCGTCTCGTTGTTAAACCCGCCCAAAGGGAGAGGGGCAAGGCAGTCCAGGGCCTCGTCGGCTCGGGTCAGGTATTGATGGGCAAGGGACGCACGGAAGGAATTGGCAGGAGGGTGGGACATAATGGCTGTGCGGAAAAGGGAGGAGAGGGCGCGAATGGCGCTGGCTACTTATAGGAGCCGGCGCGAGAAGCCTAAACAAGACACTGAGCTTTCCTGTCAGGGAAGCGCGCTTCTGGCCTGATCAACAATTCAGGGACGAGCTTCAAGAAAGCACTAACAATTCGGCTATTGACTGGGGGCAGCCTAATTTTAAAGTTTGGGGGAGATGTAATCGAAACTACCAAACGCAAACTAGAAGCTAGGAGAACTAGGCAGGACTAGGCGAACCACGATGAACATAACCCTGGTCAAGCTGCCACTCAAGAGCAAGCGCGCACTCCTCCTCATACCAAAGCAAGGCAAGGCACCGACCTCCGAACGCCTGGAGATCATGCCGCGCCACAACTGACTGGTGGTGGGCATGATCAATACCGGTAAAAGCATTCTCTATAGCGGTACGGCACTGCCGCCAATGACGATGAAGGCGGCCACGGCTAGAGCAGAAATTGACGGGATACGGTAAAGTGGGCAGAAGCCAACCGGCATCATCAGGGAGGTGACACGTGGGAGGACGAGAAAGTTCATCCTGAATCGGAAACGTCTAATCAGTCAAAAAAGCAGAGAGGCCTAACACACAAGAAACATACGTCGGAAGATTCTGTGAAAGATTCTGTGGAGGAAACCAAAATAGGGAAGGAAGGACGATCTCCACGCAAAGCACAAGAGGAAAGGACAATCGGAAGGTCTAGGTCATCAGCGGCGGCCAACGTGACGAGGGACAAAGGGAGCGCCCAAGGGGCCTGTCGATTTTGCTCCCAACGTTCGACGAGGAGGTGCCGTACGCGGTCAAGTCAGGGCCAACTGCGACCGAGGCCTCGACCGGTGGTACAAGACCGGTAAAGAACAGCAAGGTCCTTGACGACCTCACGGTCATTGAGGGGGTTGTCGGCACGGACAAGGATGGACGTTAGCAGGGGATCGGCCAAAGAAATAAAACTGCGAGCGGCTTCATCAAGGAGGCGGGAAATATTGGTGACAGGTTTGGGGAACATACCACAGGATGCGGTAAGCGGAGGACGGCGCCAGACTTTATAAGGAAGGGATAGCAGGCCCGGAATGAAAATACTGATACCATGCATACCGCAAACCAAGTATAACGGAGGGTACCGGACCAGAAAGTGGAATGGCAGAAAATAAACAACAAAACAATCGCAAATACAGGAGGCCAAGAAACCAACCCAGGTGGAGTACCGAGAGAAGGAGATAAGAACACTAGAAATATGTCGAACGGATAGGTATCCCCCTGCAGAACGCAAGCAAGGCAAGGACATCAACCGCGGAAACGAGCAGGGGGAACTTCACGCCGCTTTAACGGGTATGGAGGTGTGGAAGATTAGTGGTCAATGATGGACACGAGGAAAACATGAGAGAAGAACCTGACTAACAAAAAACCAGAACTCATTCAGAAAAGAAACAAAGCCGTGTGATTGCAATGTTTTTACGCTACGGTCTACACACTAGGCTACGACAAAATGGCGGCGGGCACGGGGGAAGGGGAGGAATAGGATACAGCGTCAGGCTCGGGGAAGGCATCAGGTGGAAAATGATTATTGGCGTGCCAAGAGAGGGTGCTATCACACTCCGCCTGGTACCGAATGAGGGCATCCATGCGGGTACTGAGGATGTCGGCATCTTGACGGACCAGGGACAACCAAAGGTGTGAGGCTTTGGCATCGGGGCGGAGGAGGCCGGCCAAGGAGCGCGCGCGGTCGTGGAGACGGCGAAGGCTGGCCGGACTCTGACAAAATTCAATCGGAAAAGGTAGGCTGGCCGGGAGCCATTGCCAGTTGGAAGCATTGTGGAGGGAAGGAGGGTGCGGCGAAGGTATGGGGGAGGGAGATGGAGTAGAGGAAGGAAGCGGAGACGTGGGCAACGAGGGGGGGGGCGGAAAGCATCCGCGAAGGCGAACGACTGACAAGGACAGGGGTGGCGGCCGTCAAAGGCACGGGCACGGAAGGGGGCAACGACTGATACACGGTCTCCTCAACAAAGGATGGGTGCTCATCGGTAGCGGTCGCCTACAAAGCAAATAAGTCCAACAACTAGAAAGACAAAGGCAGCTCTCTCCGGCTTACCACGGCATCGCCTATGGAAGTCGCCCATGGTTCACGTGGATGAAGGAGTCATCGCTCCACAAGCAAGCGCTGGGCTTTGGTACGGCGCGGCCAGACAATGCCTGGGAGCTGAACCTCATCCCAGGTAACCAGAATGGCGGAAAGGCCTGTAACGATCTCCCGATCATAATTGAAGGAAGCGGCGCTAGCAATGAAGACGTCGAGGAGAGAGTCCGCCATGCGCGCAAAGGCCCGCGCATGGACGGTGGTCACTGGCAGAATCGAGGACTCCGGAGAAGACATGAAGTGGCCAAAGACCTCGAAGGGCCCTCCTTTATAAGGGAGTGGGAAGGACGGCGACCTATGCACATGAGGTCAGGGGCGCCAAAGAAGCAACGGGCGCCCGAAGCATAGGTGTCAGCTGTCAACCCGCCTGATGGAGCGTGCAACTATCAGGCTCCTTATGGGAAAGAAGTACGGATTGGCAAGAACCCCACACAAAAGAAGGCAACAAAGAAGAAAAAAGTGATATATTGGAAAACAAGAAAAACTTGAAGCTACGCTAATGGCCTATTAATTGGGCAAATCGGGGGGAAAAGGCGACCGGGAAGGGGAAACAATGAGAGCAGGCAGGATTTTGTTGGGCAAGTGGTCCAACAGCTCGCATTCCATGGCACTGTCGCACTCTTGTAAGTAGCGGACGAGGGCGCTATGCCACTTGTTACAGAGCCATAACTCGCGACGGGTTAAGGCAAGCTGGCGGAGGCGGGACTGGATTTTGAGGCGCATAATATCCAGGTGTGCCAATGCGAGTTTGGAGACTCGGCAGAGAGAAGTCCAATTTTGAAGAAAGTCAACCAGAAAAGGGAGATTGGCGGGAATCCGTTGCTGGTCAGTAGGATCATGGAAGGTTGGGGGGCATAGTTGCTAAAAATCCAATGTCACAAGACGACCTGGGTGAGAGAGGGGCCAGGAAACGACCTACTCGGGAGCGCCAACTGTGTTGGGGTGGGCCACGGGGTACGTGAGGCGGAGGAAGATCCGGAGAGGCCAGGCCGACAAGAGGCAAGGCGGACAGGGACGGAAGGGATATGGGGTGACTGACGGGGGGAGGGTGAAAGAAAGAGCCTTCCAGGAGGGAACTATCCTCAGCAACCGCCACGCGCTAAGGAAATGGTGAATGGCGCAACAGGGGAGGCAAAGGCAACCCACCACTGCCGATATAACGGTTGGCGACCAAGACTTGAGGTTGTGACGGAACCAGCGTTCAACGAGTACACGCTGGGCAATACGAGCACAGGGCCAAACTACTTACCTTACTTGCCATTCCTCCCACACTTCTAGTAAGGCGGCAAGGCTATTTATGAGGGCCTGATTGTGCTCCGGAAGATTGCCTCAAGACAGCAATTGGCCATACCGGTAAAAGCACGAGTACGGGCAACAGCAAAAGCATATAGGGGCGAAACAGGGGGAGGGACCATAACGACACAAAAAGACAGGCCACAATGGAAGATAAAAACTTATAACACAGAAGGAGGGGCAGCGGAGACGAGAAGACGGTGGCCCTTCAAAAGAAGGCCACCAGAAGCAGAAATCGCAAAGCATCGCCAAAGCACGGGCTTGCTCGGAATGGGCTGGAAGGGTCAACGACATATGTGTCAACGGGCCCCAAGAAAAGAAATTGCTCAGGCTATGGAAAACAAACGATTCAACTATCTATGGAGGGGGTCTGGGACTACTAATTTGCGGCCAAAGCCTGTTCACACTCCTGCAGGTAACGCGTTAAAACGTCAAGATGTTCCGAAGTGGTATCCGCATCGCGACGAGTTAACGCTAAGCGACTAAAAATGGCCACCAGCTCCGCCCGGGTCCGGTGGAAGAGATGGCGGGCCCGCTCCACAAGCACGGCTAACTGTTCACGCTCCCGGGGAATGGGGAAGGGTAGATCAGCCAGGAGCCACTGGCGGTTGGAGGCGTGAAGCACTGAGGAAGGGTGGAGCTGGAAAGACAGATTAACTACGGAAGTCACAAAACAGACACCAAAGGCGGCCCAGAGCCGACGACATGGGGGCGTGTGGAAGAAGACAGAGCGGACAGATGTCAAGCCGGAAGGACAGGGCCATTGATAGTACGGGAGGGGGGCGGGATGAACAGGGCGGGACCAGCAATGGACGAAACACTAACCACTTGGGAAGTCACCGCGTGAGGCCAGATTTCATTTTGGTGGAGGGACCAACAATCCACTAGCAAATCCCAGGTAACACAGGAACGGGCCCACGACGCTCCCCCACGTTGGTACACTTCCCACTGCTCCAAGAGCAATGCTAACTCTTTGACAACGGTGCGATTGTTATCTGGCAAAGAAGAAGCGGCTACCGCCAAATCCAGCATGCGATCAGCAAGGCGGGAGAAGTCGACAGGAGAAGGGGGGTCAAGAGAAGGCATATGGGAGGAGGGAGGATGAAGACCTGTTGCGCCACAAACAAGAGCTTACTTAAGGGGGGCGATCTGTCCAAGAAGGGCCATCAGGCAGGTGACCCGGTATAGGACCACAAAAAGAAAAATGGAAGCCTGATCAAAGAAGGAACTCAACCAAAGTAACGAAGGAGCCTGGTGGGAGAAACCGCGAGGACTGGGGACAGTCCAGATCTCAGTTTGGAGGAGGATGATAGGGACAGCCCAGCACTGAGGGCAGAAAGAGCAAAAGTATCCCAAATGAGGACGCTGCCCTTCAGCGGGACCGACAGGACCCAAAGATGGGATAGGTTGGGAACAGACCAAAAAACGGTACAGAACAAACCCGGCGGTACCCACCGCGGAACCCCAGAAAGGAACAGAGGAATGGAATGACGGAAGAATGGGGGACGGAAAGTGGATAGTGGAGAAGGAAAGCAGGATCCACTAAGAGACAACGGAGGAACCTTAGTCAGACGGGATACTATAAAACTGTACAATATGTTCGGAATAAATCATCTCTTTCACCTCGAAACATAGTCCAGCGTTCACGATACAGAGTACAAAAGACATTCCGAACTAGTCCGTTGCGTCCTGCGTATCCAACAGCGTTTCCGTCACCAATTCTGACAGCGTCCTCTTTCTTACCATGCTTTTACCAATCCGTTGTCTACCGCAAAAACATAACATCCCAATAAACCGCTAGGAGTTTCCACCAAAAAGCTTCCATCCTACCGACAGCTACTTCCGTCGCGCGCTCAGACGGTCGACTTAGAGCAATCAGGTGGTTATCCTCGGAAGATTCTTCGCTGACTATCAGTCACCCCTATAGCACGCTAATAATAACAGACTTATCAAAAGTCTACATTCTGCTTATAGGAAGTTAGTGACGTTATCAGCGCTCACAGTGTAAAGTTTTTCTGCGGTATGGTAAGCTTGGAGAGGCAAGCATTGGCATAGTGCCCAGATTGGCCGCAATTATAGCACATCCCTGGTGGGACTGCGGCTGGGCCCTGTCTGCCAATCTTCTTGTCCCTGGCACCTTTGGGCAAACAATTGCTGTCAGGCACACAATCTGGTGATGCGAAATGTAGGGTTTGTTGAACTAATCAGAGGGACTCTAATCAGTGTAGACAACTAAACTTTACTTTCGCGAGTTTCGTGGGGCTATGACACAGAAACTAACACTTGTAATGAAGTTGTAGTGGTTTTTGTAGTTTTTAGTTTATTATTATAATGAACCGAAGTAGTCCACAATATAAATGGTCTCTAAAAAGATACCAAAAAGCGACCCTAGTAAAGTCAACTAAATGATAGGCCTAAGTAGTCACACTCCCTGGGGACCCCGAGCCACACAAATGGTTTATTCACTAGATTAACAAAGTTCAAGCTTTAATTTGAGCGAACTTAATTCACACAAATGTAGGCAATAAGCTTTATTAAAGCTGGTCTGAAGTACTTTACTGATTAGCCTAAGTAGTCCACTCCCTGGGGACCCCGAGCTGCACAGGTTTTCCTTAGCTGGGTCCCCCTTTTCTTCTCCTATTTATATCCTCCTGTTTGCGCACAGACCATGCGTGATCTGGGGCCTCTAAGCGTCTCATTGGTCCGGGTATGGGTTAAGATTGAGCCTGCTGGGGTTCAATTCAGTAAATTTTACTGAATTGAAAAGTTTTTGTTCCGGCAGCCGGTTTTAGGCTAGTTCCGACCTCCGGTTCCGCGTTTCCGTCATCCAAGACCCGCTAAGGGTCCTTCCGTTGTGTCCGCGCGGTTCCGGGGAGTCCGGAGGTACCCAGGGGGGCGGGATAGCACTATTATTGAGGGCTGTAGGGCTCCGAGAAGGAAAGTCACGAAGGTTTGATGGGATTGATGCGCTGATTGCCAATCGTGATCCGAGATTAGATAGCCTATCTTTAGCCTAATCTAATCGTGATCCGAGATCCGACTAATCTTATCAAATCAATCTGATGATCTGACCGGATCACTCCGTGATATCATCAAATGATGGCCGCCGAGTGCCGCAGCTATTTTCATCTCCGGATCATTCCGTGATTGAATCAGCACAGCCACTCCTCGGTTATCATTCCTATCAATATCTAACTCCGTTTCATCACTGATTGATTGATGGAAGCCCTCGGCTATCATTTCTCATCAACAAATTGTCGATTTTCAAAGATAGGTCTATATCTCCACCATCTGTGCTCCGATTTAGACGTTTGGACCAGTTTTAGGATCGTCGGGACGCGCGGAATACTATGGTACGTACAGCCCACAGGTTTCAGCTGTGGAACATGCTTGCTTACAGGTTTCGGCAGTTTTTATGCATGTTTTAATTTCCTTTGTACCTAGCCAAAACATAATACATTTCTTATGTTTTTCCGTCACGGCGGGCCGCCGTATCACTGGTTGAGGGCAACTGCGCTGGTCACCCAATGTGGCCATCACATCATACCCTGGCTGACCCTGACACTTCTCCCGGACATCACCGACGATCCCTGGCAAACCCCAGCACAACAGCACGGCAATCCACGCATCACCCAATGCATCAACCATCATCACACATTATTCGAAGCATCATGCCTAGCCACGCACCACCCAACACATCATGCCACACATCATGCATCACCCCGCGCATCAGCCCATGCATCATACATTGCAACACATCAGTCCCACATCATGCCTCGCTGTTCCCCCTCGTCGTGCCACGTCACCCCTTGCACAGCGCCACTGCGACTCCCAAAGCAGCAGCGCCATTACCAGCCAACACCCACAGGTCTCCTTTGTCCTCTTATATGCACCAAAACGCCACCAGAGTCCCAGGGGTAGCCCTCAGACCTGGGGCCAGGACCCCGGACCTCCCCATCATTGTGTAGTCAGTATATAAGTTCCACTGTAGCACCTAGTACGGGAGTCTTGATATTGCCCACACTTCCCAGTTTTTTCTTGTATTGCCCTGGTCTTGTATATTTGTCTTGTACTTGTTTCCATCTCCATCGTCTCGTAGTCACCCCAACTTGTCTTCGCTATCTCTTTTCAATCTATTCTTCTTTGCCCAGTTCCATTAACTCAGTTCTCTTCCGTTTCTTCTCATCAGTCCCCCAGTTTCCCTGGTGTAGAGTGATATGAAGTATAATTAGCCTTAGTGCTTGACACGATAGTGTGCAAACGACTAATATTAACCTGTAGAGTGATACGAAGTATAATTAGCTACAGGGATAAGTGAGTATGAGAATAAACATATGTATAAGTGAGTTACACACCCTTAGTGCTCAACACAATAGTGTGCAAACAACTAAGGGTGTGTTTTGAGTATCCGAAGATTTTAGGTAGCTGAAATAAGGTTTGATCTGTGGCACCAAAAGAAGAAAATATATGTAGTGGCTGACAGAAAGAGAGAATAAAACATATCATTTATGGCTAGCCTTGCATCAACGCAGTCATACCTCAACACTCTCCCTGATGAGTTGGACGCTAAGGCCTAAAGGCCCATTAACCCAACGAGGTGTTCGTGAGTGACGCGTGGAAGGGGCTTCGTAAACATGTCAGCGATATTTTTGGTAGACGGGATATGGGTGAGGGTAATGTCTCCATCATGGATGCGTTTGCGTATATAGTGATACTTGATATTGATGTGCTTGGCACGAGAATGGCCCTTCGTAGATTTGGCTAATGCAATCGAGGATTTGTTATCGACATGGATGTTCACTGGGAGTTGCTGGGAGACGTTGATCTCGGCCAGAAAATTGTGCATCCAGAAGGCTTTTTGCATAGCACACATTGCAGTGATATATTTGGCCTCAGTGGTGCTTAACGTCACTGTTGCTTGCCTCTTTGAACTCCAGATACCGCTCCACCAGCCATCATAAATACGTAACCATCTGTCAACCTCCTCGTATCTAAGTCTCCCCCAAAGTCCACGTCTGCATATCCAACCGGTTTGGCATCTCCGCTGTTGGATCTTGAGTAGGTAATTTTGTAGTCGAGGGTTCCTTTGATGTACCCTAGGACATACTGTAGTGTGTTCCAGTGGGCTGGTCCTGGATTTGATTGGAACCTAGCAAGTAGTCTGATTGCATACGATAGATCTTGGCGTGTGGCAACCTGAGCCCACATGAGTGAGCCCAGCAGTTTTTGGTACGGCTTGTTGGCCACGAATTTGAGTTCGGCCTCAGTTTTTGGTGACATGGACGTCATGAGTTGAATGCCTGGGAGTAGTGGTGTGGCGTGCAGATTGCACTTTGTTATACCAAAACGCTCAAGTATGCATTTGAGATAAGCTTTTTGGGACAACGTTATTGCACCTGTATCTAGGTGTTGTGTGATAGCCATGCCAACAATGTATGATGGGGTGCCCAGATCTTTGATGTCGTAAATAGCAGATAGCTCAGCCTTTGCCTGCTCGGCTCCTCGCTGGGTAGTTGAGACACCAAAAACATCATTGTTGAACATGTTGGTAATTGTGTGTTCCCCATCTAAGGTCTTAGCGCGCACGCAAGTGTCTGCACAGGATGTGCAGTAGCCAAGGTCTCCGTATGCCCTATTGAGCGTCCAGAACCAATCAAGTCCACCCTGCATCAGTCCATACAGGGTCTTCCTGAGTTCAATGACTTTACCTTCTCCCCCTGGAAAACCCTGTGGGACCTTCATGTACACCTGGAAGTCGGGAATGCTGTTCAAGTACACGGATACAAAATCCACCTGCCAAATGTGCCAGTTCATCTGTACCGCCACGGCCGCTGATATGTGTATTGATTCCAGCCTGACCACTGCCACATAAGTTTCTTCATAATCCTCTCCCACAACCTGCAAATAGCCCTTTGCAACCAGTCTGGCTTTCCATCTCACTATGTTGCCCTCTGCGTTATACTTCACCGCGTATACCCAATGGCACCCAATAACTTTCTTCCCTTTCGGCACATCCCTTTGATCCACTATGTGGAACACCCCCCGTTCCTTCATGACTCTCAGTTCCTCATCCATTGCGGGTTTCCATAGGTCTGGTCTGCGCATGGCTTCGTCAAATGTTCTTGGGACAAAGAACTCGTTATTTGAGTGGTAGGCATCGTCGAGGAGAGCTAGGAAGGCAAAGGTATCCTTGGCTAGGTGAGCTACCATGCGGCTGGCCATCTGTTCACGGACACGTTCAGATCTCCGTGGTTGGGTAGGTTGTGGAGGTGGTCCTTGCGGTTCAGTACCTGAGTTAGTTTGTGCAGGTGGCGGTGGTGTAGCTGTGGCCTGGGCACCAATCTCAGGGTCCGTCCTGAGATCTGGTATGGCAGCGCTAGGTGCAACGTGGAGTGGTGTACTGGCATCATGTATTCTTGGAGTGGTTGGCTAGCATGGGGTAAGCAGTCCAGGGTCACGGGTCGGAGGAGTGGGATCGGCTAAGGCAAGTAGGTTGTCGTCATTCCCAAACGTGGTGAGTAGCCTATGCCCTGTGCCCTCATCAAAGATCACATCACGGGATGTAATGATGGTTCTGGTTGCACGGTCAAACAGCTTGTAGCCGCTGACTGAGTAATCCACCAGGACGCATTTTACGGATCTCACATCCAGCTTCGACTTCACTAGCTCCTCTGGGACTTTGGCAAAGGCAACACACCCAAATGGTCAAAGGTGAGCTACGTTTTGTCTCCTGCGGCTCCATGCTTCTTCAGGGACTTTCTCAGGTTGGCGTGCAGAGGGGAGGCGGTTGCATGTGTACACTTGGGTTGCCACAGCCTCTGCCAACAAGTCCTTGGGCAGGCCACTCTCAGCCAACATGCACCATACACCTTCAATCACCGTGCGTATTGAGCGCTCTGCAAGGCCATTCTGGGCATGGGCGTATGGTGTGGTCACATTAAGTATTATCCCATGCTTGCCGCAGTATTCTTGCCAGAGTTTGTTCACCCATTCTCTTCCTGTGTCTACACGTATTGCAAGCAGTTTTTGACCTGTCTGTCATTCAGACTCCGCATGGTATAGTACCAGGGCCTTCAGAGTAGTGTGGGCATCCTTCCTGGATAAGAAGTACGCTGCTAGATGGGAGGTATGGCCGTCGACAACAATCATCATGTATGTGGCGCCGCCTAAGGACTGTGTACTAGCCGGGCCCCACAAGTCTAGGTGGATACACTTGTTTGGGGCCTTTTCGCGTTCATGTGTGCCGTCATAGGGCCAGGCTACGTGTTTCCTGTATACACAATCCTCGCACAGGCTTTTTACCTCCAGATCTTCCTTGACTCTGATGCCATCCACTAGCCCCTTTTGTACTAGTTGCCTAATACTATCAACACTCGCATGTGAGAACCGCTTGTGCCAGCCATTGAGTTCAACTGGTTTGTTGAGGGATGACGCCACCATGGCCCTGACCGGTGGTGTGTGGTCCGCATTGAGAACTTTCAAGATGTACATGCCACCAGCACCCTGTCTGGTTAGTACTTCCCTCCTGTTAGGGTCGGAGAATACTACCTTCTCCTTGGCAAACATAACTGTGAATCCAGCCTTGTCAAAACGTCCAATGGATATGAGGTTTGCTGATAGGTCTGGTGTGTGTAGGGCATTGTGGAAGACAAGCTCGAGAGCGCCCTGGCTGGTCTGGATTCTTTTTCTGACTGTTCCCTGTCCTATAATGCGGAAGGTACCATCCTGCGTCGTGGCCCTGCCTTCTCTCGGCTGTGTGAGTTCCGTATACTCAGCAAAATCCTCATGTCTGACAAAACAGTGATCGCTAGCGCCCGAGTTTGCAAAGGTAGGGATAGGGGTGTTGATCTGGAGTGCATACGGGTTCAGCGAGTTTGTCTCGTTTGCCTTTGGGCTGGTTTTGCAGGGTGCGACTTGTGCGGCTAGAGCATATGTGACTCTTGGCATGTTGTCTGTGGCTGTTGTGATTGCTAAGTTGGTGGTTGGTGCATTTTTGGTGTCGGTATTTTGGTTTGCAAGTGTGGCTATTGTGCTGTCCCTATTTCGAAAATTAGGAGGAAACTGTCCCTCCTTTCCTCCGCCCTTCCAATAACAGTTCTCCTGCAAGTGTCCCGTGTGTCTACAGTTGGGGTTGGTGCAGACAAGTTTAGGCTTCTGGGGTTTAGTGGAGGCTGTGAGTGCTGTGACCAAAGAGTTTGTTTGTTTTTGAGCTTTTAAGCGTTCCCAATGTATGGTGAGCCCAGCAATCAGATCGTTTGACGTTTTTGTGGAATATTGACTAGCAACAACAACGTTCCAGGATTTGGGTAAAGAATTCATGACTATTGTTCTGAATGTGGCGTCGCTGATTGTGGCGCCTTTTTTAGTTGCCTCTTCCCATTTCGTACACAGATCTTTGATATGAGCTGAGAAGTCTCCCCCATCAGCAAGCATTGTGGCGCGCAATAAGTTGTCAGCCCCCATTGCAGCAAGTTTGGATACCATGCCATAATTTGTGGTGAGTTGCTCCCAAGCATTGGCCGCTGTACCATCCATCTTAATGCCTAGCCTGGTTGGGTTTTTGCAATTGTAGATGACTAGTGCCAGTGTCCAGGCATCGTGAACATCCCACTCTTCTGCCGATGGGGTCAGGGATGACCACTCTGTTGCAGTCTGGGTAGCGTGGGCCGTGTCTGGTTCACTTTTGGCGGGGTCTTCCAGGGTAGTGCTGACTGTGGCTGGTTCGACTTTGATAGGGTCTTCATTTGCTGGGTTTTTGATTGTACCGTCAAGGTATCCTTGCGCTCCTCAAGCATGCGCTGCAATAATAATTTGCTTTTTGAACTGTCCAAAGTTTGTGCTGTCAAACTGGAGATTTTTGAGGAAAATAGGTGGGTTTGCGGAGCTCGGAGTAGTCATTTTTAGTCAGTGTGGAGTTTTGTCTTAGATGTATTCTGGTAGTGTGTGTTCAAGTTGTTTTTTCATCTCTCGTATTCTGACTGGAAGCAGGAGCGGAGTCCGATAACCTGTAGAGTGATACGAAGTATAATTAGCCTTAGTGCTCAACACGATAGTGTGCAAATAACTAATATTAACCTGTAGAGTGATACAAAGTATAATTAGCTACAGGGATAAGTGAGTATGAGAATAAACATATGTATGAGTTACACACCCTTAGTGCTCAACACAATAGTGTGCAAACGACTAAGAGTGTGTTTTGAGTATCCGAAGATTTTAGGTAGCTGAAATAAGGTTTGATCTGTGGTACCAAAAGAAGAAAATATACGTAGTGGCTGACAGAAAGAGAGAATAAAACATATCATTTATGGCTAGCCTTGCATCAACGCAGTCATACCTCAACACCTAGCCTTCAGCCTAATCAGCCCAGCTCTGCCAGAGTTTGGCTCCGCCATTATTCAACCTTAAAACCTTGTCCACACAATCACTCTTCACGCCATCCCCGTGACATGGCCGCCGGCACATCAGCAGCTCCGCTGATCAACCCGGAACTCCCTTGTCCACTTACTTGCCCCAGCACTTGCTCCTTGCTCGTGCCCCAATTCCCATGCCCTGGCGCACTTTGCCCAGCAAAACCCTGACCCTGGTGTGCTTCCCCACGTCCCAGCATGTCTCATCTACCCTAGTAGGCCTCTGTTGTGTCCGTAACCCCTTGAGTCCACTTCATAAGGCCTTGCCCAGACTTGCTGAGCCCCTGGGTCAGCGGAACCTGACAGTTGCCATAACGTTGCTCATAGTGCCTCCTGGCACTAGCCAAATTGGGTACATCTCTGCAAGTCTGATTGCGGTGCATAGCAAGATCTGGAGACATATAATTCTCCTGAGAGTTGGTTGTGAAGCGCCAATGCATTTCGTCAACGGGCTTTGTACCATCAAATATAATGCCCTGGTCATTGATTAGGGATGCTCCCCTTTGCTTGAGGTCACTGTTCCTCATGCCCTGATACAACACACAGTCACTCAGCATCTCTGCCATGGGCATCTGAGGCATTGGTGTTGCCTCATTCTCTTGCTTACAGGAGAATCCTGCTACACTTTCCAGACCTGCATGGTCTGTTGGGCCAGTTTGGCTAGCCAAATGAAGTGGGGCCTCCCATAGCCCCTGCACAAATGGAGTGCAAAGGATACTCATCTGTTTTGACTAGGGCATGGCCTGCACCTGGGTCAGAGCATCCACCAGCTCTGCGCCTACATTGCAGTTGCAGCGCACCGAGCACTTGTCAGACGTCTGACTCCAGGAGGTCAATACCCTTGACAATTTTGCTGCTTTATGCAAATACAACTGCAATTCCATGACCAGAACACGCAGAATTAAATCAGTATATTGTGTACTGAATACAGGAGGGATTAAATGCCCCTGTCTACTTAAGGCTACCATATGTAATGACCTATACTGCTCAAGTCAAGCCTAGGTGGTATACTTTGCCACCTCTGGGTGCAAGTCCCAGAACACACACATGCAAATCGTGCATGCAGTCTTCAACCGCTGTTCTTCCTGGGCCGCCTCATTGTCAATGGAGGAATCAGATTCTCCACCAACTTGGTCCTCAAAGTTCTTGAACCCTGCAGGTTGTTGTTGCATCAGAGGAATATCCTGCATTACCACCTGTTGGTCTTTGTCAACATTGAGGTCTTCAGGCAACTCCTTGATATGGGCTTCCAGTACCCTTGTGCAAGACGTGCATTCCACTAATCTGCCTGCACCCCCTCTCCGGTATTCTTGAATGTATGGCCCTGCTTGCATGGTCTCATTGGCATCTATAGAAGCGCCCAATGCACTGGCCTTTCTACTGGCAACCTCTTGAAGTCCCCAGGACACTAGGCAGCTGAATCGCTGCAGTCCTCCCTGCACCTGCACCGTTGGAAGAGTTAATCCTCCTGGCATCCTCTCACGAGTTGTGGGCAATGCCTCACTTACCTGCCTGTCATTGGGTTCCACTGCTGCAGACTGCTCCATAGAGTTAGCTCTCTGACCCTGGCTCCAGGGTTCAGCCTGCTCTGTGGCCTGCCCTTTTGGGCCTTCCTTTTGGTCCTTTGTTGGATCATCCAATGACTCCTGGGCTGTTTGCCCACCACCTGTGGTGGTTGTAGGAATAGGGTTGTTCATCGAGTATCCCCTATCTAAAATTTGCATAGTGTGGCTGTGCACAAAGCTCGAGAAGCTGATTGAGTTCAGTCAGATATTTCAACTGTCCATTATCGGCAGCTAGGCAATAGATCCTAGCTGGAAGATTCAAAAAAATGTAACAATAGTTACAGTTTTATTAGCTTACAGTTCAGACTACACTGAATCAGACCAGTCTTGGTCTATTGTCAATGTAGTCTAAAACAAAAATAAGCTGATTATTTCAGCTGTAACATATGTAATATGTAGAATAATAATATAATAATAATACTAAAAATAATTATAATAAAAAGAGGCGCTGATAAGACTCTGGCTGAGCTCAGCGCATCAGCACTATTTTTAGCAACTTATATTTTGCAACTAGCAGGGATCAAACTCAGGCTACAGGACATGATGCACAGGATCATGGGACTTAGCAACCACATGACTTGTCAATCACCTGCCACTCACCTGACTCCAGCCTAGCCCACTTCAAGTCCCCAATCAGTGATAACCAACGCCAGAGCCTTTAGCAACGCCTATCAAAATCCAGTGTTTCTCAAAGATCCGATATCAGATCACTTTAGCAACGCTTAGCGACTTACATGAGACAGGTCCACATGATGGTTTCAGATATTAGCGACACTTACAATTGATCTGACGCTTAGCGACCTATGCAAGACAGGCCCATGTGAGGATTTCAGGCCTTAGCAACAGCCCCCATGCCTTTGGCCTCTGGAATGATGAGTTAAAGCTTGCCAACTTGACAGACAACGTTGCTTAGCAACTTTCACATGTTATCACACTGGTCTCCATTTTGATTGATTAATTAGCAACTTTTAGTTTAATTACCATGGTGACTTACTGCCTATAAATACTGTACATATTTTGTCTTAGCCATCATCAAATCGTACACCCCACAGTTCAGATCTCATTTCAGCGCATTCTAAGTCCTCAGAGTCACTAAGTGATACAGTCTTGCCAACTTCACCTTGCCAACTTTGTCTACCAACTTACGTCTTATGGTGCCAACGTTTACATTGCTAGAGTCCTTGCTGACTGCTAGCACCCTAGTGCCTCGCAGATTTACGGCTTAGATTGCTAAGCAACACGTTACTTTCTCTAAGTTCAAATCCCACTAAAAAGACTAGGCTTCTGGAATCCTGCCCAGGACTCTCTCAAACACTAGCGACTGCCTGACACTACTCATTTGTGAGGCGCTAAGTTTACTATCTACCAAGACAGTGCTTAGCAACTTTTGGGCATCATCAGCGCTCAAGGCGCCGCTCCACTACACTCTAGAGGAGCAGAAGAAGCTGCTCCTGCAACTCCTGGTGGCCCACAATGTGGCTAGGATCTCTTCTCCAGACGTGCTCATCCCAGAGAGCACGCACAAGGTCTCTTTTGTTGCTGGAGAGTTGGAGGAGCCACAAGAGGGTTTTTAGAGATGCAACAAGTGGAAAGTACGCCCTTGTTGCCTAGTGCTAACTGGTTTGCATGTCTATTAGTAGAAGAGATCAATATAACTTCTGTCAACAACTCAGTATCTCCAATCATAAGCACTACTCCTGACATATCCAATGGCTCCTGAGCCCTCCTCAAATCCTCCCTGCAGGAGAGTGATGTTGTCATTGTCCCCTGCACTGGAGCCATGGTTGGCGCATTAATAGAGAGCATCGGGCTTTTCCATGCTTTAACTGGGCTTGTGGTGCAGTATAAAGTCAAAAATGGTGAGGTACAGGGACCACCGGGCCTGTCAACGGTTGAGCTTTCTGGCTGTCCAGAAGTATTCCAGGTTCTTGTGGTCCATCTAGACTTCAAACTTGTGCCAGGCCCCTTCTAGGAAGTAGCGCCACTCCTCCAGCAACCAGATGATCACAAGCATCTTCTTGTCATGGATCTTGTAGTTTCATTCCATGGACATTGAGGCTCTTGGAGTAGAAGACAACACAATGCCACTTGCCATCCTCCAGGGACTGCTGAGAGAGGACTGTGCCAGTGGCAAAGTCAGAACTGTCCACCTTGACTTGGAAGGGTTGATTGTTGTCAGAGAAGAGCAGAACGGGTTTGAAAGTGATGGCAGACTTCAAGGCATTGAAGGCCCGCTGTTCTGGATCTCCCCAAACCCAGGTGACATCCTTCCCAGTGAAGTTGAAGAGGGGACAAGGGTAGTGGGAGAAGTCCTGGATGAACCACTGGTAGAAGTTGGTGAAACCCAGAAAGGCCTTTACTCCCTTCTTGCTCCAGGGCTCTGACCACTGTGTGACACCAACCATCTTCACTGGGTCCATCTCCACCATGCCATGGAAGATGATGAGTTCAAGGTACTTGATGCAGGTCTGCTCAAACTCACACTTCTCTGGCTTGAGGTAGAGCTGGTACTGGTGGAAGCTAGATGAGGATGTTGTCAAGTTACACACAGACCATGCCGTTGGCTATGAGGTCCCAGAATATGTTGTTCATCATGGTCTGGAAGGTGGCAGCTGTAAGGGCGACCTCTGGAGGCTATGGCTCAGTCACACAGCTGGCAGAGGAAAATCCAAAGTATAGATAGGTAATACAACAATAACTACTCACCTGGCAGAGGGAAATCCAAAGAGAACAAGTCTAGGGATTCCCTATGCCAGGAGTGATGCTTCCAAGGCTCCAGAAGCGTGGGAAGTAACTGTATAGTATGACAAAAGCCACAATAAAATTTATAATCTAAAAAAGGAAAATCTCCGAAAATAATCAAAAACTCGGAAATTGCCATTGCCAGAGGTCATGCACATGTCTCATGTGACTTGCTTAGTAATTTGGAGGCTAGCCTCGAGATGACTAAGCCTCTGGAAGCGGTGGCTACACTTGTTAAGTAAAAGAGTGACAGCAGAAATAGGGAAATAAATAGAGGAAGAATGAAAGAATAAGGAGTGGAAGAAGGGAGAAATGAGGAGTCCCCTGACAGCGGCGCTGTTGGTGAGTCCAAAGAACATCACCAGGGGTTTAAACAGCTGCAGTTGGTCTGGAATGCTGCCTTCCACTCATCTCCCTCCTGGATGTGTACATTGTTGTAGTCCCAGCGGACGTCCAACTTGGTGAAGTAGCATGCACCTTGGAGGTTGTTGATTAGTTCCAAGATGAGGAGAAGCAGGTTGCAGTTCTTGACAGTCATTGTGTTGAGTACACAATAGTCCTGGACCAACCAGAGGGAGCCATCCTTCTTCTTGATGAAAAACACTGGCAAGGCCATTGGGAACTTTGAGTGGTGGATTTGAAGGAATGCATTGAGTTCATCCTGCTCTTTGGGCATGAGCAGGTAAACCTTGCAGTTGGCTGGCTTTGAATTTGGCAGAATTTTGATGGCATGGTCCCACTGCTTGCATTTTGGAAGGAAGTCAAACAAGGCCTTGGAGGAGATGTCCTCAAAGTTGTGCAGATGGTCAGGAACTGCATCCTGGAAGGCCCTTGGAGGGGTGTTTGCCACCAAAGCTTGAGCCAGCTGTTGAGAGGTGGTCTGGCTGGCCTGGATCTCCTCTGTGGCTGGCAGGAGTTGTAGCATGATGGCATAGATGTGGTCTCCTACCTTGATGGCTTTGTCCAGAAGCTCCGTGTCCAGTGCAGGTAGGAACTCCTCCTCACTCCTCTTTCTGGCTGGAGTCCCCTCCACTATGTTTGTTGTCCTGTCCTTGTAGAGGGCCTCTTTATGAGGGAATGCCAAAGGTGGAGGGTTCAGCAAGTCAAGGTCCATGAATGGAAGGTATTCCACCTGACATGCCCAAATAGCTGTGTGTTCCCGCATTGCGGTGCACCACTCCTTCTTTGCTTCATCCATGCAGGTGGCGCAATATCAGGGACACTGACTCATGCTGATTTTTTCTGAGGCCCAATCAATCTCTAGGTTGTGCTCCTAGAGCCAGGGGAATCCCAGAATCATCTTCTGTTTGCTGATGCTTGTGACTGTGAAGGTGGTGCACTCCACATGGGACTTATAGCACAGGACAAGGTCTACCATACACTTGATGGATCCCACTTTGTTACAAATACCGTTGACGTTGTACACCGGAATGGGGGAAGGGGCCAAGTAATAAGTTGGTGCCACTCCACGTAGTTAGCATCCACAAAGAGTCCGGTTGCCTCAGAGTCCAGGAGGGCAACTATACTCCAGGTCTGCTGTGTGTCAGTAGTTTTGATCTCCATGTCCATCCAGAGCAAGTTTGGTGACAAGGTGGATGCTATGACATAGCAGCAAGGGAGGCAGCGCTCCCAGGTAGGAGTGTGTGCCTGCCTGGAGCTATTTTTCATTTGCATGCTAGAAGGGGTAGCAGTTCAAGGAGACAAGGTCAACATACTCTGGGACATCTGCTGAGGTAACCGAGAAGAAATGCAGGAGGACTTGATCACAAAGGCTGCATTGGTGCTACGCTACTGAGAAGAATGTTGCCTGGGTTTGGGGAGACATGGAACAGCGGGCCTTCAATGCTTTGAAGTCCACCATCACTTCCAAGCCCATTCTGCCCTTCCTCAACAATTATTGGCCCTTCCAAGTTGAGGCAGACAGCTCTGACTGTGCCACTGGTGCAGTCCTCTCTCAGCAGTCCCTAGAGGATGGTAAGTGGCACTTGGTCATTTTCTACTCCAAGAGCCACAATGCTATGGAACAGAACTACAAGATCCATGACAAGGAGATGCTTGCAATCATCCAGTCATTGGAGGAGTGGCACCACTTCCTAGAGGGGGCCCAGCACAAGTTCAAAGTCTGGACAGACCACAAAAACCTGGAATACTTCTGGACAGCCAAAAAGCTCAACCATCAACAGGCCTAGTGGTCCCTGTACCTTGCCAACTTTAATTTTATGCTGCACCACAAAAAACACTGCACCCTAGGGGAGGTGATGTCAGGGGACTTCCATTTTTGGAACTTCCTTTTTTGGAACTCCAGAGTTCTCCAGGGATTTCCAGAGATCTCCAGAATGCTTCCATGCCTTCTGGAAAGTACTGCATAGTTGTTCCCATGCCTCTACCACCCACGCTGATGCACCATACTATGGTAGAAGAATCCTTAGACTTGTTCTCTTTGGATTTTCCTCTGCCAGGTGATTAGTTATTTCCCTGTTGTATGTACCGTCTAATAAACCTTTGGATTTCCCTCTGCCAGTTGTGTGACTTAGCTGCAACCCCCTGGAGGTTGCTCTTACAGGCAGCCTCTGGAACCTCCACAGAGTCTTTGGCATCCATTGGCAGGGGGTCTTGAAGCTCCATGTCAAAATCATTGAGGATTTCCTGAGGGGACTAGGACAAAAAAGATAAAGTTCTGGACAAAAAGGATTGATAGCAGATGCACCTCAAATGAGATGTTGGGTGCATTGAGAAGAAACTCCACAGTATCAACATTGGATGGACCTAGTGCTTTATCAAGACGCATACAGAAATCTTGAATAAGCCAATATGTCTGTAAGGCCAGGTCAAGCTGGAATGATTGATGCATGGCAGCCAATTTGATGGCTTTGAGATGTTTTTGGAGAGTATTGTGAGGTATGGAGCTGGCGTCATTGGACAGTTGAACCATGTTGAGTGTTAAGTCAACTTGAGCCAGTAAGGCCAATGTCATGTCACCACCAGGCTTGTAAGGCACTACAAGCAATGGTCAACAGGTTTTAGCACTCCAGCACAATAAAGATTAGTAAAAGAGCTTACCAAAGTAGGTGTGACTTTAGGTTTCTGGGTGCAAGGCTTGGGGTCAGGATCTGCCTAAGGAAGCACAAGAAAGAGCATGTCAATGCAATGAGACAAGTGTGCGAGCTGTGAAGCTAGTACTTACATTAGTCTTGCATTTTGGATTAGTAAGCAAGAATGCACTAAACATCTTGATGTCTTGATTGGCGCAACAACAACGCTGGTAAAATTTAGAGAGAAATAATAGGAGCAAGAAAAAAACTATGAACCTCTTCTTCCTCCTTGTGACAAGCCTCAAGACAATTGGCTTCAATCTGGATAAGAGCACCCAAGAGCAAGAAGAAGGCCTTCATGTCAAGAAAATCGTTGGCAGCCTGACAATCAAAGAGCATTAAGATCAAAGAGAGAGTTTGTCAACCAAACCTCTCTGATCAGCGAGGCACAGAAAGTCGGCTTTGGCAAAGCGCTAAAATACTCAAGAGGTACCCAGCCAATAGAGCCAAGGTAGCATGCACAATCTGCAGGGGTCCCAGAGAAGGCACAAGCTGTGTTGCAAAGACTGATGACGGCTTGCGCAAACAGCAGATATTGAAGGACTGCAAGGGTTACTTGATTGCTGTCATGTTTGACAGACTTCTTCAAAAGACTATAGAAATCTCCAGCGTTTTGGAAGGAGTGCAAGTATAAAGACCATGGCTTGACCATTTGGCATCTGACAAGGAGCAGTAGAAGTGGGAGCTGGAGCCATAACAAGAGGGCGGGATAAAAGTGAAAAATAAAAAGAATGAGGTTTTTTTAAAAAGGGCAAAGTAAGCTGGAATAAGACAAACAGCTGCACCCTTGAAAAATTCTCAGAGGAAGGGCAAAGAATGAGAGAAAGATAATGGCACACTAGTTATAACCAAAACTGAGGGCCAAGCCAAGGAGACCAGGAAATAATATAAGCATAAGGGCAGCAACAATTGAGATGGTGAAAGAAGGAATAAAAAGAGCCTTCTAAAAAGAGAAGACAATTTTCAGAGGGTTACTGAAGCAGAAAGAGAAAGAGACATAGGTTGGACATACTTGAGCTGTTGAGTGACTGACGGCAATCATTTCATGGTGGAAGGGGCGTGATACATCTGTCTCCAATCAGTGAGACAGGACAAGTAGACAAGTAGGAAAAATAGACTTACTTGAGCCCAACTAAAGAAAGCTGAAAACTGTAAGCTTTGGGCCATCAAAAACCATAGATGAAGTAAAGCTTACTTGAAAACCCCTTCCTGCGCAAAACAACAAGCTTGAGAAGTAACTGATGACTCAAGGACATGCAGCCATCAAGATCTGATGGCTGATATGCCTAAATCCAGTGGTGGTGCATGGCCCAACCAAGGATCATGCATCAGTGATTGATTGATGCAGCATCAAACTTTTGTGAACTTACCAAAGTCACACAAAAAGTTGTTGCTCAGTCCTTCCCTCTCCACCAGCCACCTCCAACCCAACATTGCTAGCCCATGCAGAGATGAGCCAAGGAGGGAAAAAGATGAGGAGATAACAGGAGGAAGGAACTGAGCGGAGAATCAGCCGACAAAATGATGGTTAAATGCATAGCCAGCACGTTACCCAAGCCTCCGGGCTACCATAGCTGGAACCAGGCCTAGCTAAACAATGGAAGAGAAGGTGGCTGCAAGACAAGAACAGAATCCTATTTAACCTTGACATCACAATGAAAGACTCACTAAAAAATGGCTTCAGAATTTTCACAAAGCTAGGAACAGTCCTAAATGAGGACATAAACTATAACCACACACTGGAAGAGAATCCATCCATACTAACCATATACACTGATGGCTCATGCATCAAAGATAGCAGCAGCAGAGCGGCTGCAGGGGCTGGTATATGGTTTGATCACAAAGATGGTTGGCCTGGCAGTCAGGAGGAATGACGGACAGCCAGAGTATGGTCTTTGAGTGAAGGAGGAGCTGTGATGTCATGTTCAGTCTTTTCTCTCCTCATGACATCCACTCTCCACAGTCTTTGTTGTGCTCTGGCTTCAGTTATCCTGCAACAAATAATTTTTTCCAGTGATAATAGCAGTGCAGAGTGATCCGTTAAATCGAAAAAAAGTTTTCAGGATCTCCAAAAATCATGTTAACCATTACAGTAGATCCTAACACAGAAGTTATGCCGGATTTCACATCAGAAGAATTCAGAGTTGTGAGAAATGCAGTAAGATTGAGCAGAGAGGGTCTGACCATCGACCAAGCAGTGAAAATGCTCAAAACATCATGGAGAGTGGGCTTGGAACGCAGAAAAGAAGCATGCAAAAGAGAGAGAGAGGAAAGAGAAGCGGAAAGAGGAGCAGCTAGGCAAGACCAAGCGGACAGGCAGGGAGGGCAAGGAGAAGAAACACTGTGCTCTAGGCCATCCAGAGAGAACTCTGTAGTTTACAAGGAGAATGAAGGTCCAAAGTTTGTGTCAGGTAAGCCAGTACCTGAAGTCATTGAGTACCCCTCGGTGCACTTCACTATCAAGAAACTGAGGGAGCGGGAGTACGTCAAACTGAGCTACTTTACTCCTGAAGGACAGGCCAAAGCCATAAAAAACGAGTCAGTGGCCTCTTTGGACGTGTTCATGTTCATGAAGGAAGATGACATCCTGGCTCTAAAGCTGGTTGTCAACTTCAAGGCAAAAGGTAAAGTGGTTCAAGATGAGGACCTATCCTAGGATCAGCTTTGCATTGCATCAACAAATTTCTTGGAGCATATAGTTCAGGAAAAATGGCTGCATTCTATGATAGATGCAATGCATACCTTCATGTTCTGCGTAACTAATCATAAGCTATGAAATGAAGGCACTGATGGCCTCAAGGTGTTGATTCTATATCAAGCACGAGTGCGACGCAAGAGGCACTGGCAAATCAAGAACCCTCTGAACAATGGGATCTTTGACATTGGCATTATAGATGAAAGAGCGCTGCACATGCTGAAAGATCAGCTTTACGACGCTAAGAGAAGCAGTATTGTGGCAGGTCAGTGCCTCACGTGACATCAAAGAGCATAGCTGACATTTCACTGTTTTCTCTCATCATTGCTTTCTTGGCTCATCATGTGGACCCTGTCCACATGCAGATAACAAAATTGGAATGCCTCCGCATTATAGTGGCACCCTCCTGCCTCGTATACTGCTTGCATATGACAACACGTTTGTCGGTATTATACATGTTCAACAATGTAATGTTGAATTGCTTCATTCCACGATATAGCAATATACCACCGGCTTTATTCTGCTCTATGACCCTGGCAATAACCCGCAAACTCGCTTGGTGGCTATTTGTGACTGGGCCTTACGGTCAACCAAACGTGTGTTTGCAAGTGATGGGGGGGAGGGGTGCTCGAACATCCTTTTGCATTAATGCATAATTGCATAACTTGCTATAACTATAGACCTCGTGGCCATGAAGGCAGAGTTGGCCACATTGTCAGAAGTCCGCGGAGGAAAAAGGAAGAGGTCCTCCTTAATGGATGACAGCAAAGACTTTCTAGCGGGGTTGTACCAGAGAGGCAAGAAGAGCAAGAAGAGTGATCAGTTTTTTCACTTCCACGCAGGCTCTTCGACCAGTGCTGGCAGTCAAGCCAACGCAGCCTGCGCAGTCTGCCTGGGTCAACACACGCACAACATTTGGCACTACTCAGCACGTGACCTGTGGAATGGGAAGCAAGCTTATGTCAGACACAGTCAGAATGGCCGCCTCATCAATCCCAATGGAAAGGAGTTGTTGTCAGGGGACTCCTCATCTCTCTCCTTTTCTTGTTCTTTATTTCCTTTTCTTATCCTTCTTTTCCTTTCTTGTCTATCTTTTACCTTTCATATAGTTCTCCCTTACTTTCTTTACTGGTTCTGTCCGCTCTAGCTTACCTAATAAGCTGCATGTGACCCGGTAAATACCGAGTCACATGCCAGAGCTGCATGTGACCTGGTAAATACCGAGTCA
>QLOM01017709.1:717-13747 GCA_003313785.1 Termitomyces sp. MG148 | reverse complement strand
CCTTGTGTATTCCAGAGCTCCGAGGAGGACGGCTGCTGGGATCCAAATCAGTCTCACGTGCGTGATATTGAATTGAGGCGGGGCGCGCCAAATAACAAATGATGTGGCAACTTTGAACTCGGATTCTCCAAGAAATGTTTGGGATAACCCAGCATCCTCCAACGCTCCATCTTTTGGACCTCTGGTCTCACACCCCATATTCTCGAGTTCTGGGATCACCCAAACTCACTTGACCTCTGCGATTTCCAAAGTTTTGACTGTTTATCTTCACTTCTCACCCAAGTTCACCCCATTTTCTTGAGTTCTGGGATTTCCGAAGTTTTGACTGTTTATCTTCACCTCTCACCCAAGTTCACCCCATTTTCTTGAGTTCTGGGATTACCCAAACTCCTCTGAGCTCTTGGATTTCCAAAAATACAACACGAAGACCCAATGGATCGAAAGCAAGTCTTGTAATGCCGTGCAAGTCTCTACTTACTGCTAACACAGCTTATAGGCTGGATAAAAGTTGTGGAAATGCCCTCATTTTCCAGGGTGATATCTATTATTCACCAAACTCCTCTCGCCTTGTTTATCTCCCACCCCAAGATCCAAAAATTGGTATGGAATATACTCTCATGCAAACCCAAACTTCAACTGGCGATGATTTTATCGAGCCCTTTTGGTGGACAGAAACCTTTGGATGGCTCGCATTTGTCCCTTGTAAACCTTCGTATACCGGCCTTCTGTTTCAGCGACTTGCTAGAGTTCCCAAACGCTTCAACGACTATGTTGAGACAGGGAAATCTCATTCCCCTGAGGTTGTAGAATCCTGGTACAAACTTGATTGGTGGCTGTCGTGTGCAACAGCTGTCCTAGCCAAGGAGTTTGATGCTTCGGTAGTTCGCCCTTTCTCTCCTTGGGCATTTGCCTACAATGTTAGAAGCAGCAGCCATGGGCATATGCTGGCCTTGATGCACAAGACCAGAAGCTGGTACAAAGTTTGGATGGGTTTGCTGTCGTATCTCATTGCACGAGCCAGGTCAGCCAATGTCACCGGTTCAGATGTGCATTGGCAACAAGCGCTTACCAAGAATGGCTTCCCTTCTGATTCAATAGATGCGCTTCTAGCTTCAACAGTCTGCGATTTCTCTCCAAACATTGAACGTGCCGGTGTCTTCCTTGATCTCACCAGCAAAAATACAAAACAACCATCTATAGAGTGGTTTTTGAAGTATAACATCCCTGTCTGGTATCGCTGGGGTACTCAGGAAATGTCCATCCCATCTCTTGCTCACTTGGCTCCTCTTAAGAACCAAATACAGCGTGTGGTTCAAGATTTGACCAATCCTGTACAGGAGACACGTGCATTGACCAAATCACCTCAACCTCAACCTGTCAAGAAGACGCCCTCCTCAGCAAAGTGGCCTGAATATGAAGCATTTTTTGCCGCTCGCGCGGAGCAAAATGCGAGACATCTCTTGTGTGAAGGTCCTGCTGAACAACAGACCCGCTTGAACAGAGAGCACAAGCCGCCCTCAGTCAGTGCTCCAGTCTTTGAATGGGTCCATAGTGAAGATGACGAAGATGTCTGGTGCCGTGTGCAAGTTCGTAAGGCAGATAGGGAAGAAGCGTTGGGGCAGTACAGTGAGCAGCAGAGGCGCTACGATTCATTCTCAAATGAGTGGGATTGCTGCGAAGAATTTGGTCCTGGCGATGAAGACGATTGGGAGGATGACGGGTTCCTCACTCTCCCACACAAATCCCCAATTGCGCCTCCATACGATACGAGTGTAGTGCCAATGATTTTCCCTCCACCTCCTGTGCCAGAGCAGCTTATAGATTCTGAACGCCTTGATGTGCCTCATGTTCATTCCCTGCACCACGTCGCTGTTTCTTCTCCAAAACCAACGTCGGCAGAGCTCATGTCGCAGCCATCACCTGTACACTCGTTGTCGACGTCGGCAAAGCCTCCATTGACAATGAAGTCGTCTGAGGTTCATAAAATTGATGCTTTGAACCAGGAAATTCTGGAGCTCCTTGCTTTACACTATGGCTTTATTCCACCTCTCCCTCTGCCTCACTCAGTACCTTTGTTGACAAGTGAAGCAGAAAGCAGAAAGCTGGTTCGTTTCCTAGGTCTATTGTGGGGTCAGTGCCAACTTTACATCGGGCAAGTCCCATGCGCATCTTTGGCTAAATCCTATTTGGATGGGATCGTGGCGGGCTCCAGGCCCAAGGACAATGTCTGTGATATCAACATTCAAAGCCGTTTATCGTTGTCGATGTCCAAGCATTATCAATATCTGCGTGTTGTGGAGAGTGTGAGCGAGGTGGCTCGAACTTTTTATATGTTTGACTTTGGTCACAGGGTGGAAGTGTCCTGGAAGTTGGCATTGACTACTGCAGCGGATGCATTGTTGGTATGTCGCCTCGACTCTTGGATGTGTGAATCAGAGATAGTCGAGTACCTCCTTCAGCATGCCATCCCATTTCATACCTTTCTTCATATGGATCTTGCTACTGCCGCACCCCGCCAGACTCCACCTCCCTCGCAACTACCTATACGAGTGTACGATTTGCAGTTTGGCATCAGGGATTATGATGCCTATGCGCGGCAACGGGAAATACTCTTGACTCAGCCTCGGGGTCGTGCTGCACCCATGCGAGGTGGGATCATCTGGAGATTAAGTGCATCTGTCGTCAAATTTTCATCTGTCCTTCAAGGTCCTACGGGTTGGTCACCGCTTCCAAATACGATGGTCACTGTCCGCGATCCAAAAACCAATGAACTATTTGTAGATGACAACCTCACTGATGTGGAACTCAACCTCATCTCTGGCACCTATGTTTGCTACACTGGTAGGGCCTTTTCTTTTCCTGTTTAACCTTTAGATCTCACCTTCTTTGAGGTGTTTCTAACCCAAGTTCACTCCGCTCATGGTTCCCCTCAACGTCGACCTTCGAACCCAGTGGGGAGAATTACGGCCGCTGGAATGGGCATTCTGAGGATGTATTTTTGCGACGTTTGAGTGAGGTCAATAGCGCCGACCATGAGGCGAGTTCTCGAGGACCTCTCAACGCGAGGAAGTGGCGCGATCTCCTGTGTGGCACCAAAGAAATCCGTCACATAAGGAAAAATATAGAATCATGGTCTCAAGCTTTCATTCAGGAACAATTTGAAAAAGTGACATCAAGGATGCGTGGATGATCCTGTCACATAAAATCATATATGTACTACAACAAATTTTACCCTGGTATATATGATGAAGCGCTGATCGGTTTATAATTCTAGGGATAGTAAAATGTTAGGCTTCTTGGAATATAGATTTGGCCTTGATGCACTCGGTTCACAAACCTGACAGTATGTATGGATCAAGGGACTATTTACAGAAGAGAGAGCATCCACATACCGTCGTACAGCAAAGTTGGCAAACGTCGTATCCGTCCGTCTAATGTTAATAAATTCTTTTTTGACCCCTTTGCGAAGGACGAGTATGTCTCCTCGCCAAATTCAGGCAGACCATGGTTGGACATGGTGATTAAGCATAAGGTTGACGTGATTTCGAAAGAAGATGTGGAACTGGAATCTTTTGCGCCCTCGGAAGACGGTGACAATGGCGTGATGGATGGTTGGCTGAACTTCATGATGACTGAGAAGAAATTCAAGGTTGGGACGCCTCCTGTTTGAGTTAGTCTGACAGAGAACGCACTTGATGACTGGTTGCGCATAGGACGTTCTGTAAAATCTGCCATTTAGTGATGTTGTCCAATCCTGTAAATGTATAAGTGGCACAATGGATGATCATGGTGTAGCGCGCCTCACTCTGTTTGTTGCGGTGAAGGGTTCAAGATTATTGACCATCTTGTAACACCAGTTTTTTGGGGTGATCAGCGTGTTTGAAAGAGATGAGCGACTTGTTGTATGAGAAGACAAGCACATTGGTGAGTTTTATAGTCCATTTTCTTTGAACATATCGACAAAAGATTGGACACATTTGACAAAAGGTCGGAGTCCAAAACATAAACGTCTTTGGTTCTCTTAAGCCGTTTGTTTTTGTTTCTATAAACGTGTTTGATATGATATCTCCTTTTCAAATCGGTGACACAACTTTTCCTGGTTTTTTCTCAAACCTTTGTTTTTACCTTCATTGTTAAGTAGGACTGACGCATGATGACTTATTCGTCGGGTTTTCACGTCAACGTACTTAGAGGTAGACTTAGGATGGAACACATTAGATTCTACAAGATTAGAAGGTCAACAGATATGCAATTGGTACACTGGAAAGTTGGTAAATAAGGAGAAAATATATGAGCGTTAAATATGTGAATGTTTGGAATTGTAAGACTGGAAGAGACCACGTTCAGTCACTGAAAAGTCTTTGGGCGAGCCCAGAAGATGGTAGAATTGACCCAGATTGGTAAAAACGGGTAAGTAGGAGAAATATATGCGAGCGTTTGGAATTGCAAGCCTGGAAGAGACCGCGATTAGTCGCTGAGAAGTCTTTGGGTGAGCCCAGAAGACTGGTATCGACTTGACTCAGAGCTCTGAACAGAAGGTCAAAGGAATCAGTGTCACGTGTGTGATGTTTGACCAAGACGGCCCCAGCCAAATAACAATATGGCAACTTTGAACCCTCCAACTCCCCCGATCTGCTAGACCTCTAGGATCACCCAAGCTTTGCAGTCTTCTGGGATCACCCAAAGACTGTTCCTCCATAATTTTATTGATGTGTCTGTTTATCAATGTCACGACCCACCCCCGGAACTGAGCCCCAGGCCCAGGACCACACCACACCCCGGCAAACACCCCTCGCACGACCTCGACTCGGGACGAACTCCACAAACACCCAACATGGCCATCACGTCATACCCCGGTTGACCCTGACGTTCCCCCTGGACACCCCACGGACACTACCGACGACCCCTGGGGATTCCCGGCGCAACGGCACGGCGACCCACACAGCACCCGACGCATCACGCATTATTCAATGCATCATGCATGACCGCTTCATGCCACGCATCATGCCACACATCATGCATTGCCCTGCGCATCAACCCACGCATCATGCTTCGTCCCACATCAACTCCCACATCATGCCTCATTGCGTCCTCTCATCGTGCCACGTCCTCCCTCGCGCGGCGCCACTGCGACTCCCAAAGCAACGGCGCCACTCCCATCCGACACCCGTGGTTTTCCTTTGTCCTCCTAGGCGCTCCGGGACATCACCAGAGCCCCGGAGCTGCCCCCAGACCCAGAACCGGGACCCCGGACCTGCCTCATTGTGTAGTCAGTATATAAGCCCCCCTGTAGCACTAAGTACGGTAGTCTTGATATTGCCCATACTCTCCGGTTTTCCTCTCGTATCGCTCCGGCCTCGTAACTTCGCCTCGTACTCGTCTCCACTCTATAGTCTCGTACTCGTCTTCATTTCTATAGTCCGTATTTGTCTCTACTCTCTTGTCTCGTATCTGTCCATTGTCTCTATCTACTCTCCTAATTCCATCTCCTTTACTTATCCGTCTCTCTCCTCCGTCCTCGTCTCTGCCTCGAGTTCTCCTTCCCTTCCCTTCTCGTATTCCAATCTCTTATCTTCTCCGGTCCGCATTCCCGCTCCTCTGAGTTCAGTCCCGCACCTGTCAAACTCTAAATTGCCTATTCGCCTATCGGCCTCTTGATTTCCCCAGATAGTTTGCCGCCGGCACGCCACTCATCGCGCCGTCTAACCCGAACTTCCCCCAGTAGAACCTTCTTGTCCGGCGCTCGCCCCTTGCTCGCGCCAACCCCGGGACACTTCGTCTGATCCCGGCACCTTCCTCTGGTCCTCTCTAAGTCCCGGCGTGTCCGTAGCTGTCCGAGTACACTTGGTAAGGCCTCGCCCAGAATTGCTGAGCCCCCGGGTCAGCGGAACCTGACAATCAATGTGCACTCCAGGATATCAAATACGAGTTCTGGGCTTACCCAAACTCTCTCCCAGTCTTCTGGGCTCACCCAAAGACTTTTACCTCGGGACATGGCACTCTTTGTCAAACCTTCGGCTATAGCGGAACGTTACTAGTTATTTGTCTGGGAGAATGCACGCTGGCATGGTAGTGCCAATCATCTGCCGATGGTCTGTTGCTTTGCTTAGCTTGTTTGTTGCCTTGCGAGGTCTTTGCAATCCAGTCCTTCTTTCCTGCTCTGGCATTTTATCCATGAACGTAAGTTAGATGACTTTCTGATTACGCTCTCTAAAACTTACTTGTCTTTCTCAAGTCCATTGTTTTTCTGAGGATCTCACGTGCTTTGCAGCACTGCATGTTCGAGACGCTGTTGCTCAAGCTCCAGTTGGACACATTCTGTCCGAGTTCTGGGCTTACCCAAACTCTCTACCAGTCTTCTGGGCTCGGCGTGGTAGCGCCAATCGTCTGCCGACTGTTTGTTGCTTTGTTTAGCTCGTTTGTTGCCTTGCAGGCAGAAAGTTACTTCTGTTGTTCAGCCTTTGCTTTCATTGCCTTCGTCGTTGTCTCCGTCGACGCTGTTGCTCAAGCGCCAGTTGTCCCTATTCCCTCTGCTTTTGTTCTCAATGGCGGAGCAGGAAGCACCCATTCAAACCGCCACGTTCTGTGTTTCTATATACGTCTCTGTCTAATTACTGTTCGTGATTTGGACTCACTCCCCTCCTGTTCATCACCGCTTGCAATCGGGCCTGCGTATCCCTCAGCTCGTTCCGGCGGGCCGCTGCAGCCCCATTTTTCAACTTGGACTTCAAAATGCAAAGTACTGGCCAGCAATCTTCGTAATCCTTCAGTTTTGGCCAGTTCTTATCCTTGATCATCTGATACAACCAGTCAGACACTTTTGAATGGCAAGCAGCCGCCGCTTACCTTGCCACATATGTTCTTGACATCTCTCTTGTGCTGCTTCCAGTAGCATTTTGTCAAATCTAGCCTTTCCTGAGCAACAACATGAACAGTTTCCTGTTCAGAGCCATCAAAATGGTGAAATAAGTTCGAAGCAAGGACGCACCGTCAATTGCTCAACAGACTTTTTAGACCAGCCAGTCTTAGCGAGCTCAGTTGCAAGGTTGAATCCCCCGCTGTTTGGTCTTCCTGGTTCTCCGTGGGGCCTCGGTATCTTCCTGCTCATGCTGCTGCGAGTGTGCGGAGTCTCGGTATTTCAAGGAGGCTTGCCCTCAGGTTCGCTGTTGGCGTCCCAAGCTTCCACGTCTACTGCCACATTTGGAATATCCGGTCCAAACTCCATACGTGCGGCAGTTGGCGGGAACGGCGGAGGTGGAAGTGTGATGAATTCAATGCGGGCTGAGTGCAGAGGATATGGTCTCTTGACGTGAAGTCTCATATTGGATTGGAATTTTGTTAAGATCATATCGCGTTGATTATATGTCTATCTACACAATCGTGCTTTGGCATTCGATTCAGCCTTTTTAAGACAAGGACCTCCTTTGCTGGGTGTATTACATAATATTTTTCAGGGATGAGTGTGTTCTTGCACGGGAAACAAAGTGCATGGATGAGTTGGCGTAGCGTGTTTGAAAGAGATGAGCATGTTAGCGTGTTTGAAAGAGATGAGCGTGTTCTTGCATGGGAAACAAAGTGCATGGATGAGTTATTATAGCCTTTTTTCAATATATATATCAACAAAACATTGGAGACATGGACAAAGAGTCGGAGTTCAGAATATAAACATGTTTGACTTCTCCTCTGCAGGTCCTTTGACCATTTGATTTACACATTTAATGTCTCCCTTTCTGTTCGGTGACAATACTCTTCCCTTGTTTGAAAACACTATAAAACATCCTTGGCTTCCATGGTTGGTCTTCATCTACTTGATATTGACAACAGCAAAACTGTAGATATGAAACTTGATCACCCGTCTTCTACGCCGCTTCTGGTTGTTGACACAAGTTGCGATGTTCCTCCACGATCACAGAAGCAAGCTCGAGGCGACGACAACGATATTATTCCTTCGTGTGTCTTTACACGTGTTTGTATCCTCTCCTATCCATCCCAATGATTTATTGATTTGACTGGCACAGAATCCTCATGCCCACGGCACCGATGAGACCCGTTTCAATGACAAGATTATTAATTTCCAGCGAAGGCTTGAAGAGAAAGACCTTGAACTGAATAGCATGTTGTACAGATTGACCTTGATTCAAGGTGAGAATGAGACCATCAAAGCGATGTCAGGGGCCAGGGAATCTTCTTATGAATGTGCTTTAAAGGTCTGTCGCATCCTGCTTGTTATGCATTCTCTCACCTTTGTACATTTCAGGAGCTGGAAACGGAGAAGAAGGAGAGAGACGCTAGCTTTGAGAAGGTAAAGATTAATTTGGACGCTCTTATCCAGGAGAAAGACAACCTCGTCACGTTGTTGAAAGATTTTCGCAAGGTATATCCGGGACTGCTGAGCAACTGCATCTATTTTGATCCCCGCTTTGTAGGATGCAAAGAAAGAGGCCAAGATCATCACGGACAATATGATTGTGGCGCAAGAAGCCCATTCCAGAGCAGGGAAAGATACGACGCTTGTAACAACCAAGGATTTCGAAAGTCAAGCGATTAAATTGGCAGCTCTCGATGCACAAAGGGATCATATAAATAAGCAGTTGCAGGCTGCACAGACATCCTCTGCCATTCTGTGCAACCTCGACCGTCAATTGTCTGCTGCCAATGATGAAGTCTTGGTAAAGGACAAAATCATTTCTGAACTGATGCTTGCTCGTGACGAATCAAGCTTTTCTTATGCCCGTTTGAAGGTACGTCTTACAATATTTCTTTGCGGTTGCTTCTTACCATTGCTGTTCAGGATAAAGAAGAAAAAACGACCGAGACGCTTAAGAAGTCACTTGAAGAGATTACAGAAAGAGATCACAATCTGGACACTCTCCAACGTGAGCGGGCAATGTTGATGGATGAGAAGGCTGCTCTTGAGGTATGGTATCATACAATCGTTACGATGTCCTCTTCTCACCGCTGCCTGAAAGGACGCAATGGAAAGGGCGGCCAAGAAGATTGATCAAGAGAATGTTCTCAAGGCCAATCTCGAGGCTGAGCTTAATGTAGCAAGAGAAGAATTGCAAGGCATGGAAATCAAAATGGGCACCATGAGCCGCAAAAACAAGTTGAAACTGGATGCAACTGAATCAAGATGGGTCGAACTTTCCGCCAGGTTCGAAATTGAAACCGGGTCATCAGTACATATCAGACATGAATTAGAACAGGCACAAGTAGGTCCCTCTCAACAAATTTCAATCATGCCCGTTGAATCACCTTTTTTTCTAGGCAGAAGCTAATCAGGCCTCTAACACCATTCAAGGCCTCACTTCTGATCTTCAAGAAAGGGAAAATGAGGTTCAAAAGTTAAGCAATGTTGGTATTTGTTCTTTCCTTTCAAGCACAATAGCTCACCTTGAGAAGGAATTGCACCAGGTGCAACAGGACAAGGCAGCTGTGGAGGATGAGTTGTTGCAGATAAAAAAGGATTTTTCCGATATTCGGCTCCGTAAAGATGCTTTTGAACAGCAGGCTTCATCCAAAGACGAAACCATTAGGCAGTTACGCGATGCTATGTCAAATGCTTCGTCGATCTCGGCAGTGAGTTTGACCTCATCTGTTGTGATGTGCCCTTTACTTACATAACTGACAGTCACTTGAAGAAAAGGAAAATGAGGTTCAAAAATTGAGCAACGTTGGTTGGTATCCGTTCTTTCCTTTCAAGCACAAAAGCTCACCCCAAGAAGGAATTGCACCAGGTGTGACAGGACAAGGCGTCTGTAGAGTGCACTTTATCTGCAGCCCGTATCTCAAGTACCAAGTACAAAGCCAAAGTCGAGTCGATGGATGCCGAGTTGACCAATGCCAGGACTCAATTGCAAGTCGTCAAGGCTGAGCTGGACATGCTCAAGGCAACACCGACTCAGCCGGTACCAGCATGGTATCGGTGTCGCTGCAAAGCCAACAACAAGTAAGATTGTTACGTTCTTCTCCCTCAACATGCTCTGATCAGTTCTAGGCCCGAGATGGAGAGGTTGAGGACAATCATAATGATCTGGGAACACCTGAAACAGACGAGGGTGAGAGCGTCCAAAACAAGAAAGGACCGGACAACATGGATGTCGACGAAACTGATCCCCTCACCGCTCGTGGAGCCACCCATAGCGCAGTACCTTCCTCGTTTCTTGACTCTCACATTGGATATGCTAGTGTTGTATCTACGACCCACAGAAGGTCTGGACCACAGCTTCAGAGCGCAAAAGCTCGGGTTTCGGTTGCCCAACTTGCTGGGCGACATGTAATCACCATTCCTCCTTCTGCGCACAAGAACCCCAGCGCTCGATCGCGGGATAGATTTATTGCGCTCGATCCACGTCGTTCTCAGTGACTATTTGAAGAGCTTCCTGCTGCCTCCAGCGTCGAACACGCACAATTGTCTCTTCAGCCCAGAAGTAATCCAACACGCGGACGCAGTACCTTGATACGTGGACGTGGTGGTTCCTTGATGCACGGTGGTGTCCGTAGCGTGCTTCGTGTTTGAAGGAGTGCTCCTAGCAACGAAGGCGATGGCAGAGTGTCTGGACTTGTAGTTCCTTAGGGTGTACGTATGACCGATAGCAAACCGCGCATTTAATTCACGTTCACATTGTAAGGTTCCGCTGACCCGGGGGCTCAGCAATTCTGGGCAAGGCCTTACCTAGCGGACTTGGACAGCTACGGATACGCCGGGACTCAGAGAGGACCGGAGGAAGGCGCCGGGAGGAGGTGACGTGCGCCGGGGGCGTGGGGAGATCAGGCGAAGTGTCCCGGGGTTGGTGTGAGCAAGGGGTGAGCGCCGGACGGGAAGGTTCTACTGGGGGAAGTTCGGGTTAGACGGCGCGATGAGTGGCGTGCCGGCGGCAAACTATCCGGGGAAATCAGGGGGCTGATAGGCGAATAGGCAACTTAGAGTTTGGCAGGTGCGGGACCGAACTTCAGAGGAGCAGAGAATGCGGACCGGAGAAGATAAGAGACCGGAATACAAGAAGGGAAGGGAAGGAGAAACTTGAGGCAGAGACAAGGACGGAGGAAAGAGACGGATGAGCAAAGGGAGATGGAATTAAGAGAGTAGATAGAGACAATGGACAGATACGAGACGAGAGAGTAGAGATGAATACGGACTATAGAAATGGAGACGAGTACGAGATGATAGAGTGGAGACGAGTACGAGGCGAAGTTACGAGACCAGAGCGATACGAGAGAAAAACCGGAGAGTATGGGCAATATCAAGACTACCGTACTTAGTGCTACGGGGGGGCTTATATACTGACTACACAATGAGGCAGGTCCGGGGTCCCGGTTCTGGGTCTGGGGGCGGCTCCGGGGCTCTGGTGGTGTCCCGGAGCGCCTAGGAGAACAAAGGGAAACCGCGGGTGTTGGATGGGAGTGGCGCCGTTGCTTTGGGAGTCACAGTGGCACCACGCGAGGGAGGACGTGGCGCGACGAGAGGACGCGATGGGGCATGATGCAGGAGTTGATGCGGGACGAAGCATGATGCGTGGGTTGATGCGTGGGGCAATGCATGATGCGTGGCATGATGCGTGGCACGAAGCAATCATGCATGATGCGTTGAATGATGCGTGATGCGTCGGATGCTGTGTAGGTCGCCGTGCTGTCGCGCCGGGAATCCGGGGGTCGTTGGTAGTGTCCGTGGGGTGTCCCGGGGGAACGTCAGGGTCGACCGGGGTATGACGTGATGGCCGTGTCGGGTATTCGTGGAGTTCGTCCCGAGTTGAGGTCGTGCGAGGGGTGTTTGCCGGGGTGTGTGGTGTGGTTCTGGGCCCGGGGCTCAGGTCCGGGGGTGGGTCGTGACACACATTCTTTGTTATCATTGAACCGCCAAGACAAGATGAACTCATGCTAACTAGGTATCCAACAAGTAAAACGAATGTCAATAAGACACTTAGGCTGATAGTGAGGTGGGACGTGAGTTTGGCGATGAGAAGTGTCAATATACGTATTCGGAGCATGAGCAAGATTACGCCAAACACTACGTTGGTTTTTACTTGGAGATCAAAAGTCAAGACGAAGACGGAGGATGAACTCATGGTGCTGGCCGAAGGTGGCCAAGTGAATTTCATGCCTCAAACGATATTCGTTTCTAACTGAAAAGTATGTAGGTCTGGAGCTCATACAGTGTCCTTAACGTTCTCTACTCTCTTATTCAAAAATCACGCATCATTGACTATATTATTGCTTGACAAGAAGGTCAATTACCTGAGGAAATTGCATGAGTAGATACCCTTCATCTATTCTTTGTACGTCTAATCTCATGTACCTTTTTCAGCGAGATTGTCGGAGAGTATGGACAACGACCCCTCTACCGCAACTTGGGTTACTTCAGTCTTGTCGGCCTTCTACGTGTCCATGCCTTGTTGGGAGACTTTACTCTTGCTCTAAAGGTCATAGAGAATGTGGAGCTGAACCAAAAGGTTTGTTACAACCCTGCCTTTTGTGTTCTACTGTTGACAATAACCTAGTCGCCCTACACTAGGGTAAACGCGTGCCATGTTGCAACGTACTACTACGTTGGCTTCTGTTACCTTATGCTTCGTTGCTACTCAGACGCCATTCAAACCTTTGTCAGCATTCTCAATTTTATCATGCGGACAAGGCAATATCATACACGTAGTTACCAATATGACCAGGTAAGGTTCTTATATGCTTTTCCTTTTCTGGTAGCTCAATGCCTTGAGTAACAGATCAGTAAAACAGCTGACCGGATGTACGCCCTATTTGCCATCTGCAATGTGTTATCACTGAGCAGATTCGATGACAATGTCGCAAACACTTCGAAAGAGTGGTTTGGGGAGCAATTTGCTAAGATGGCTCGTGGAGGGTGCGTGCTTAACAACCTTATTCTAGCTCATCCTCATGTTTCTTTTTCTTCTCACAGTTCAGATTCCCTACAGTCAAGCAAGAGCGTTAGCAAGGTGCTCGGGAGTGAAAAAGATAGTCATCTTGATGGCCACATGGTCGCAACTAGCGACTTGAATTTTGTGATTGCAGAGGT
>QLOM01017708.1:13381-60381 GCA_003313785.1 Termitomyces sp. MG148 | reverse complement strand
AATGATGCGTGATGCGTCGGATGCTGTGTGGGTCGCCGTGCCGTCGCGCCGGGGATTCCCGGGGGTTGTCGGTGGTGTCCGTGGGGTGTCCCGGGGGAACGTCAGGGTCGGCCGGGGTATGACGTGATGGCCGTGTCGGGTACTCGTGGAGTTCGTCCCGAGTCGAGGTCGTGCGAGGGGTGTTTGCCGGGGTGTGTGGTGTGGTCCCGGGCCCGGGGCTCAGGTCCGGGGGTGGGTCGTGACAACTTTGGTGGTTATATTCTAGTGTGAGCACTACATCTCCATGATTGCTGTTAATTACCTCCTCAATAGTGGATGAAAACACTTGTGGTGACTAGGGTGCTATTCAGTGAAGATAGGTGCTTTGGTGAGTTTCTCTTTCTGGCGACCTCTGGAGAACATCAGCACCATGTGGTGGACGCCAGAGTTGTGGTTGCTAATTGTGAGTGTAGTTTTGTTGTCTGAGAGGGTCCTGACAATAGAGCACACTAAGATGTCAAAGGGTCTTCTAAGTAAAATGTCATAGGTGGAGAAGCATAGGATATGGATTTGCAAGTAAAAGGTTAGGTTGCCAATAGTGCACAGCACATTCTTAGCAAGTCCCAGTGACTGGTCCACAGTGCTGTTAGCGCTTTGCATGTTTAAGACAATACCTGGATCATATATAAGGCCCAGGTTGTTGGTGACTTCAGCTGACATTGATATAATTCGAGATCTGCTATCTACTAGGGCCTTTATTTCCTAGTGACTCTGTTGATGGTAAGAATAGATCATATAGTATGTGAGTCCTGGACAACTGTGAGTATGGCTGGGTCCTCTCCTGGGGCTAGTACCTTGATATAGGATTCCACAAAGTCCACTGAGGTAGTGTTAACAAGCTGTTGAGCAAAGTCAATGTTGGTAAGCATGGGGTCAGTAGTGACAGAAAATCCAGGGAGTGCATTGTCAATGTTGCTAGTATCCTGTACCATTGCTTGGAGAGTGCGCTTTGGAGTTACCACTGTTTTAACCTGATTCCTGACATTTGGCGCTATGCTGCAAAGTTCCTCTACTGACAAAGTAACTGAGGTTTTCATAATGTGGCTGAAGACATGCTTGGATTTTTCTATGTCATATATGGGTGCTGTAAGTCAGTAACCATCTTTAGGTTGCTTGTCAGGTGCAGCAAAGTTATGTTGGATGGGAGTAGTATAATGTGCAGGCAAACCAGTGTAAGGGTAGAAAGGTGGTGGAGGTGCAGTGTTAGCATCTGTAGTAGGGTTTGCAGTTTTAGCAACTGGAGCAGTATTGGTAGGCGGTTGAGTGGTTACAGCAGGAATGATGGCAGGAGATGCAGTGACAGTAAGGTTGGTAGTGGCAGGCGCTAAGGGTTGGTAATCTTTTAGTGGCTGTTTAGGCTGCTTGATTTTTACACTGTCAAAGACCTGGTTCTTGAGCATTGCTAATTCTCTACATGTGTCCTTAGTGAAGTTGCCAAAGTTGCTAAGCATGTTGTGCATTACTTCTATTACCATTTGCTGTTGTAATGCCTGTTCCACATCTGGGTTAGCATTGCCAAAGAGAGTATCAGTTGCCAAGTTGCTAGGGTTCCTACGGTGTCACTCATCCATGTGCTCTTGGTAGGGTTTGAGTTCAGAGTAGTTGGGGATAATAGCACCAGAGAGTAGTACAACCTTGCTATTGGTAGCCCTGCAAATGTGTCTTTGGCATATGTAATTTTCCAGTGTAGAGCAACAACCCCTTGTCATAGTGTGGCCAACTTTACTACAGAAATAGCAAAAGTTACTGGTAGAAGCGGTGTTACAAGAGGCAGTAAGGCTAGTAGTGATCATGGTTTCAATGCAGGTCATGGCGCTAGCAACGGTGCCAACAATAGCAGTGTCCAAATCTTCTTTCTTGATATAGGAGGTGGAGTTGGTAAAGGAGCAATGAAGGTGGCAGGGATGAGCAACACACCAGGAGTGGTGGCAGGATGGGGAGTGCTAACTCTGGTGTCAGTGCCTTTCAGTATCCACTTACCAGCCTCAAAGACGTCGTCAATGTTGTAGGTCTCTTCCAGGTGATGATTGAACTGAGTGATTTCTAAGCGCCTAGCGATTCTGGCCCATAGCGATGTGGAGATACTTTGCTGGAATAAGCAATGTTCTTCATTGCCATAGAGCTTTTTGTTCTGTAAAAACCACCTGGCAACTCTCTGAAAGTTGTGATAGTAGGTAGAGAGAGCACCAAGAGTGTAGATGCTGTTGTCAAAAGTATCTTGTACCAGTTTTTGGAGCTTGCTAACTGTTTAATGTGTGGAAGCCTCCATGCCAGGGTAAAGCCTAATAACTGCTGCTTTCTAGTCCTTATAAGTTGCTGCTGGTGAGGGGTTGTCATTAGGAGTGGTAGCTGGAGCACTAAATTTCCTGAGGCCAGTCCAGGTTTCTGCCATGTTGTATGATACATAGCATGCTGCATATTCCTTCATTTGGGTGTAGTTGGTAATGCTGCAGTCACAAAAGAGGTATTCTAGTTCCTTGAAGTATTGAGTGAGTTCTCTGGTGATGCAAAATATAGGGTTTGTTGAACTAATCAGAGGGACTCCAATTAGTGTAGACAACTAAACTTTACTTTCACAAGTTTTGTAGGGCTACAATGCAGAAACTAACACTTGTAATAAGGCTGTAATGGTTTTGTAGTTTCAGGTTATTATTATAATGAGCCAATGTAGTCCACACAATAAAAGGTCTCTAAAAAGATACCAAAAAGCAACCCTAATGAAGTCCACTAAATAATAGGCCTAAGTAGTCACACTCTCTGGAGACTCCAAGCCACACAAATGGTTTATTCACTAGATTAACAAAGTTAAGCTTTAATTTGAGTGAACTTAGTTCACACCAATATAGGCAATAAGTTTTATTAAATCTAGTCTGAAGTACTTTACTGATTAGCCTAAGTAGTCCACTCCTTGGAGACTCCGAGCTGCACAGATATTTTTCTTTGAGTCTCCTTTTCCCTGTCCTATTTATACTTTTCTTCCTGCACACAAACCATGCATCTGTAGGTCCACAGGCTTCCGATGGTTCTGAGTATTGGTTAAAACTTAAGTCATTCAGGTGCCAATTCAATAAATTTTATTGAATAGTAAAATTTACTCTGGCAACCAGTTTCAAGCTAGCTCTGGCCTCCAATTCTGCGTTTTTGTCATCCAAAACCTGCTAAGGGTTGTTGCTAAAGATTCTAGCATCAACTATCTCTGATTGGAGATCTGAATGGGGGCTGGGCTGAAATCAGGTGGTTGCTAAAATCCTGTGATCGCTAAGTCAGGTAGTCACCCAGTCCCGTGATCCTGCGCGTCGTGTCCTGTAGCCTGAGTTGGATTCCTGCATGCTACAAAATATAAGTCAGTGCTGGTGTGCTGAGCTCAGTCAGAGGCTTATCACCATATCCTTTGGCTGAGCCTACTTAAGTTGCTCAGCTTCAATGTCTCAGGCTTTATGTTCTTGCAAGTGTTGACTTTGTCAAAGTTCATTTGCTTGCATGGTACAAAGCTCCACTACATGCTCTTTCACCTCTTTGTAGCAATGATACAGTAGATCATTGTTCTGTGGATCAATGTGAATATCCACATTGACATAGTTGTGCATGTTGTAATGTTCACCAATCTTATCACTCTCAAAGTATCTCAAAAGACAGTCAGTGACCTTATTCAGCTCACCTTTGACATATGTGATGTCAAAGTTATATTGTGACATATAATTGATCCACCAGCATTGCCAACTCGACTGCACCCTCCCCTCTAAGGGATACCTCAACCTCATCTGTGAGGTTCTGTTCAAGATGTCAGCAAATTCCTGCTGCCACTGCCGCTGCAGGTTTGGAATATCCTGGAATATCTTCTGCTGTAAAACCAACGGTTTTACTTTTGCCTTTTTGATCCATGTCTCATCATGGACACATAGTTATCTTTGCTTGTGCCACTAGGTGAGTATACTTTTCTCTGAGGGTGGTAATCCTCAATTTGCTCTTGTCCGGTGTGTGCAATTGCATGAGTGCAATCCCTTTGTTTCTTTGTGATGTCATGGAGAGTCCATTGAAGAATACTTTGCTTGGTGGCAAAATCTTGTTGTCATTAGCTTGACAATACAATTCCTCTTGTGGCATCCAGCATGGTCCATTCCATGCATACATTGATGCTACCAGTTCATTCCACTTGGCAGGCATTTGTGGATCAAATGCCCACTCAAACGTTGGATGAGGTACAGGTCAATCCCAGATCAACCTTCTTGTGCATGTGAAGGATGTCTCATCCTCCCACTCATTGTTCAATTGACCTTGATTCTTGACAACGCTGGCTGGCATTCCATGCTTGATGTGTGCTGCGGCCTCTTATTCTTACTTATCCTTAGACTTACTTGGCTTTTTACACTTTCTCTTTGGGCCTTCCCTCCTCTTCAGAGTATGTTCATACTCTAAAACTTCACTTTCCAGCACCATCAGTGCTGGACTGTTTGCTGGCAAGCTCACCCAAGCTTGCTCCTTGTTTTCTCCATCTTCAACAGTGGGCACTCTTTTGCCACTGTTTAGCCAGTATCACCTGACTCGTAGCTTCTTTTCCATGGTGCAGTGTTGATAGAGCCATCCATTGCCATTATCCATGATCACACATATTGCAGGGATTATAAGGGTAACCTCTGGAGGCTATGGCTCAGTCACACAGCTAGCAGAGAGAAATCCAAAGAGAACAAGTTTAGGGATTTCCTATGCCAGGAGTGATGCTTCCAAGGCTCCAGAAGCATGGGAAGTAACTGTATAGCATGACAAAAGCCACAATAAAATTTATAATCTAAAAAAGGAAAATCTCCAAAAATAATCAAAAACTTGGAAATTGCCATTGCCAGAGGTCATGCACATGTCTCATGTGACTTGCTTAGTAATTTGGAGGCTAGCCTTGAGATGACTAAGCCTCTGGATGCTTATTAAGCCTCTGGATGCTTACTAAGCCTCTGGAAGTGCTGGCTACACTTGTTTGAATGATAACTAAAGAACCAGAGCACCTCAAGGGCTGAGAATAGTAGTAATAGATAGTGTTGAAAGAATAAAAGCAGTAAAGTAAAAGAGTGACAGCAGAAATAGGGAAATAAATAGAGGAAGAATGAAAGAATAAGGAGTGAAAGAAGGGAGAAATGAAGAGTCCCCTGACAGAGATGGTGTTGCCATCTACTACTATCTTCACGTACACATCATGCATCTGACAGAACTGAGGTGTCACTCTAGTAGTAGTGCTACCTGAGTCCTACAAGGTCCATGCCTTGTGGCCGTTAACTTCAACATACAATGTGAGGCACCCCTTGTCCTTGCGCTTAAGCATTGGCCTTGCCAACTTCTTTGGAGCCTTGCAAAGGTGTACCTTATACACCGTAACATTGGCTGCTCCAATTGGTTGGTTGAGTGCACTCGCCATGTAGTCTGTCAGAGCTCCCATGAACTCTGGATCTGACTCCTGGATATAGTAGTTGTTGTTGTTGTATACATTAAATTTGACGTACTTGTTCTCCGACAACTCTTCTGGTGCAGAGGCATTTCCAGCCTCTGGTGTATCATTGATGAGGTTCTCCACCTCATCATCTTTGACATTAGGTTCATTACCTGAGTTTACTCCTTCCTCATCAGGACTCACTGTGTGTGCCGCACGTATATACATGTGTGGCTTGGCCACTGGCCTTCCACTACCATCTGGGCATTCATTTGCATAATGTCCAGGTCATCCACATTTGAAGCATGCATTTGCTGCAACAGCGTAACTTGCTTCAAATTCTTGGGGGCCTATTTAATGTCTTGACAATGTCAGTAGCCTGTTTTGGATGTTTGTCCTCTTGGTATGGCCCTTGCTGAGGGTCCTTTACTGCTTGACCCCACCTATCCAATGAGTGGTCACTCTGGAAACATTGCTCCTGGTCTGGTGCTGACCTGACCACAAATCAAGAATTTGTATTTCTTATCATCTCCTTACAACAAGCTCAGAAGGTGCCTACCTTCTGAGGTTCTGGTCTCTTTGTTGGATGAGCCTTTGAGCAGTGCAGCTTGAAGTGTTTTGCCACTTTATGGGCTTGCTCATAGCACAATGCATGTGCTATGGATTCTTCCACTGTATTGACTTCAGGTGATAGCTCATTGTTGCAGATGAGAGATTCTCTCATCGCATCAGGTATCCCATGCAGGAACATATCTATCATTACCCAATTGTCTGGATAGATTGACATATTCTGTGCATGGTCTATCAAGGTGTCATAGAAACCTTGAACTCCCAGCTTCTCTATGTAGGAGGTTGCAATAAACGCCTCCCTTGCATCCTGCATTGTGGATGCACTCACAAAACAATTGTATAACTCAAGGATCACATCCTTGAAAGTCCACTGCTGTCTTGCATGATTATAGTGCAAGACATGATGTCTAAACCAAGTCTTGGCTGGTCTATCCAAGAACTTGGGGAGAACAAATACTTGTTCTCAATGTCAATTGCCACCATACTGATACGTGGCCAGATGGTTGCATTCATCCATTGTCTAATTTTCCAAGTTGCTGAACTTGGATTCACCCTGATATGAATAAATATGCTTTGATTCCGCTTTATGCAGTTTTATTCCTTCTGGTAAGTGTAATGCTATGCTTACCACATCATCAATTATGCTACTGAGGTGCTGGTGTATATTCTTATTATACACCTTTGTTGCTTCAGTCAGACCTGGTGTTTTATTTCTGCCTTCAGCAGGAGGTACCAAAGAGAACACTCGTACAGGTTGCTGATCTATATAGTGTCTCTCTATATCAGTCCAGTGAGGTGGAGCATCTCGTCCACCTCAGTTCTCTGATCCCTGCTGGTTAGGGATTCAACTCAATGGTGCAGTGGGGAGGTTACCATCCCCACTGTCTGGCTGCATTGTCCATTGAACATATTGCCTTTTCATTTTGTCGATGGGAGTTATCCCATCAAACACAATACCCTGATCATTGATCTAGGAGTGTTCCTGGCAAGTCAGGTCTTGGTTGCGCATGTGCTGATATGCCACCCTTTCAGCAAACTTCTCTACCAGTAGTACTCAATTATGCAGTGGAGGTCTCTCCACTGATTCATGCTTGACTTGTGAAGAGATTACTTCCTCCACTTCCACATCATGGTATTCTACTACTGGAATGGTAAATACTGATCTGACTGTTGACAGTTGTCCTTGGTGACCTCTGAAGATCTGTTGGTGTTGCGCTGCAGCAAATCTTGCTGAAAACTGTTCTTTCATTTCTTTCTGTTGCTGAGGAGCGTAGATATTGCTCATTGCTTCCTCCAAATGTAGAGAAAGCATGGGCTGCACCACCTTGACCAGAATTGTTTGTATCAAGTTTGCTCTGTTTGGTGTCAAGGCTGCTGAGCCTTAATTTGCTTTTTGACCTAGGTAGATGTGCACCTTGAGTTCCAGTATCTGAATATACAAATTGATATATTCAACTGTATCTACCAGAGGTATATGTTCACCTCAGGCCTGTATCAAACGTATGTGCTTAAGTACATACAGTCCTAGCCTTGCTTGCATTGTATCCTTTGTTATGGAAAGATACCTGTTCCATAGCATCATGCACTGCACCTGTAAGATAGACTTGCTTTGTCCACCTTTCTTGTCATCAGAAGTCTTGTCTTCCCAGTGCACTACTGGAGTTTTTTGCTCAAGGACAATAGGACTCTGAGGTGCAACATCTCCTTGATGTCGCTATATCAACGGAGTTGATTCAGTTTGAACTCTCCAACTACCTGTCTTCAATTGTTGTGTCTTCCCCAGGAAGTATAACAAAGGTCTGTGACCTTCAGGAGGGCATTGCACACTACTCTAGACCTGAAACAGCCTCCCTGGCCTTCTGGGCTGCATATAGGGAGCGTTGTTTCTCCTAGTGTTCTGTTCTGGGGTTTCTCAAACTACTCCTGTCTGTGCTATACCACTGAAAACAGCAGTGGGTTGTGCTTTGCTCCAGAGAGCTCCTCCTGGCATCTCCTGAGGTTGCTGGAGGCATTCCTCCATCATAGCCTCAGAGGACTCTAATCTGGGATGATCCAGGTCAGCTGGGACAGCTAGCAGATATGCTAACAACTGGTCAATAGTCTCACTATTGCGTGTTGATGAGGCTCTACTCAGATTTGATTTACTAGGATGTTGACTGAGGACAGTCAATTTTTCAGTTGAGAGGAGATGATGAGACTCCACTCAGACTCAGCACAGAAAGCTACATTTTACAGACACTCCTTAGCATTCACCAACATTTCTTAGCGCTTACCAGCAATCCTTAGCACTTACCAATGCTTTTTAGTACTTACCAACGCTTCTTAGCACTTACAAACACTCCTTAGCGCTTACCAATGCTTCTTACACTGCTGGCACTAGAAAGTATTTCCATTGAAAAAAGTACAAAAGAAACTTGTTATACCACTTCTATGTAGTGTTTATTCAAGAAATATATAAGCATTTTCTCACCAACATATTTAGAAAAATGTTTATCTTTTTCTCAACTATTTTACAAGGAAAGATGCCACCTTTTGCCATTGTTTTTCTGAAATAATGCTGCTTTTTCACACTTTTTCCTTAAAAAAAGGCACTATTTCTCGCAAAAGGATGGTAAAAAGATAGTATTTTTCATTGGGAAAAAGTTGAGAAGAAGGTGAAAATTTTTCTAACTATTTTGGTGGAGTAATATGGATATATTTCTTAGGATAAAACAATATAGAAGTGGTATAACAGGTTTCTTTTGCATTTTTTCCAATGGAAATACTTTCCAGTGCCAGCAGTGTTAGTGCTTACCAATGCTCCTTAGCACTTACTAACAATCCTTAGTGCTTACCAACAATCCTTAGCGCTTACTGATGCTCCTTAGCACTTACAGACACCCCTTAGCACTTACCAATGCTCCTTAGCACATTTTGGAGCAGTTTTGCTCTAAGTTCAACTTAAGAACTAGTAATAATTGAAGAATGGAGTACTAGCCAATGGCTAAAGAAATTAACAAGTGACAGACAGCTGAAATGCATCATTTTTATGCTTAGCTACTGATCCTACCACTTAGCACACAGCCTTGGTGCATTAATACTTTTTAGGTTATATTTTTTATTTATACTGTCAAAGCACTTTAGCGACATTTTATATATGATTTCTTACCTTTTCTATAAAAACTGTACATAGCTACCACAATAAAGAAAAAAAACACCAGAGTTTACAGCCCCTCTTTGATTCCTCACATACTAGGCACCAACTACAGGTGTACACTATATGCTAGTCCACCTACAGGACTAATCAAGACACTATGCAAACTTGATCTAGGCACCTACAGTCTAGTTACCAGTGCTTAGCTATGCTAAACATTTTTCTTTTAACTTCAATAACCTTTTCTTTACTTACATGTGTTTCTGGGACCCTGCCAGGACTCAACTCTCCTTACTTAGCACGCCCAACGCATTCACTTATAACTGTGCTAGGCTACTATTGACTCTAACAGTTGCTAAGTACTGTCAAGAGTAAATGGTATCTAGTGACTGATAAGAAATGCGTTGGGCAGTCACTAAGTGATTGAGAGTTCTAAGCAGGGTCCCAAAAGCCCAGTCTGATGAGTGAAATAAGTAATGAATAAAAGGTGCTTAGCAAGTCCAAGCTGCATTGCCTGCCATAGGTGCAAGGCACTAGTGTCTAAAGTCGGTAAAGACCTTAGCATTATATGCATAGTTGGTATGTGCCTGGATAGCACCGTACAGTTGGCAAGACTGGCATAAAGGTGTAAATGTAGTGAAGTCAGTAAACCTAAATAACCACTTGGCAACTTGAAGGAACTTTGGAGTGCGCACACTTATTGTTTGAACTAAATCAAGAAAAATAATGACAAAGGCAATGGAACATGAAGGTTGCTAAGCGATGGTGTCTGCCAAACCAGCAAGTGCTAACTCAACAATGCAGCAGTCAAAATGATCAAATATGTGGGGACTGTTGCTAAGGCCTGAAACCATCAAGAGGCCTGTCTTGAATAAGTTGCTAAGCATCAAATAAGCAATAAGCATTGCTAAAACTAATCTGACATCAGATCTTTGAGAAGCACTGAGTTTTGATAGGCGTCGCTAAAGGTTTAGGAGCCAGCTATTTTTAATCAGGGATCTGAATGGAGGCTAGGCTGAAGTTAGGTGAGCGTCCAGTGATCACCAAATCAGGTGATTGCTAAGATCCCATGGTCGCTAAGTCAGGTGGTTGCCAAGTCCTGTGATCTCGCACATTGCATCCTGTAGCCTAACTTTGATTCCTGCACGCTGCAAAATATAAGTTACTAAAAATAGTGCTAGTGTGCTGAGCTCAGCCAGAGGCTTATCAGCATTGGTTTCAATGGTTGATTGGGCTCCATCCAATCACAGTATTATGTATATTATGAAGTTCTGGTGCGTGTGTCAATGAAATGATGCACAATTTGCTTTTGCTCACATGGGTCTCTAGACTGACAGTCTAGAATCACACTTAATTGCTCATAGTACTTTGAATTGAACTCAAAAGGTTCAAAAAAGTGAAATGTTGTCAAAGAAATTGCTAAGCCTTATTGTCACATAGCAGAACCAGATTGGTGTGCAATTCTAGTACTACATATGATAGTAAAATTGACTATCTTACCTAAGGCAGCCATACAAATTAATATGTATGGATGTAAATTAATGTTAGGAATATAATATAATTATTATTTAACATAATAATTATTTGTTGTTAGGAGGTCCGTGCTCTCAGTAACCTATTCAAAAGTCCTGGCGACCATGATTGGAACTTCATCAAAATCCTCTGTGAGCAGCTGATTTTGATTCTCACCACTTCCCAACTCTAAACCTTCTTCATGTCTTCTGTTATTGCTGCTACTGATGCTAGTGCCCAGGTGCTAACTTTTATTATCAAGGCTTCCACCTTTTTAGCAAGCCACCTTGGCGAGGGTTCTGGCATATCCAAGAGTTTGGTAGTGGGTATGTTGAAGTTGTTGGAGTGGTGAGAGTTACATAGGTCAGCTGGATGAAGTGGGATAATGAGGCGGCTCTGCATGCATGGTGTGTTGCCTGAGTAGCTGAACATGAGGGCAGGCTCTGCTGGTATATGTGATTAGCGCTCACTTGTAGCTTTTACTGACCATTCAGTGACCTCAACCCCCTCTCGCTCCCTCTGTTGATGATGAGCTGGAGGATATCCTGGATGGAGGTCCTTTTCAACCAGTAAGTCCCATTGGTTAGCAGTTGTAAGTCACTTATTTCTTTGTCATTAACACTGGCCTAATCTTTCTCCTGATAGTAAGGAGGCACTGATTGTTGAGGCACTTTTGGCATGGCAGTGTGCCGCTCAAGAGGCTCTTTTAGCAGAGGCATAACAGCAGGCAGTGAAGGAGAGGGAGTGGAGGTGGCAAAAGGAACTGTAGGAGCAGGCTTTGGCAATGGGGTCAGTAACTGGGAGGTTGAGTGTTGCTTCAAGTAGGCTTGGTTGGAACGCTCTGGTGGCATCTACTTTTACTTTGCTGGCTTTCCCTTTCCCTGGTCCCAGCTCATTTGCAGACAACAACCTTGCCAAGATGTGTCAGGTGCAGCGTTGTGCCTGTCATGCTCAATGCATGGCCGTTGGCAATAAGAGCCCTGCACCAGCAGCTCCCAGGCAGGGCTTATCTGCTTAAGTGTCTTCTCCTTGCAAGGTATGTGTATTTGCTGATAGTTGCTTATTTGGGTTGCTAATTGTTGTTTTTCTAATCTTGTTGGTCAGCAAAGGTGGCGCCAATGTATGAGGTACGAGTTGTGCACATGGCTGTTTGTTAGTGACTAACATTATCATAGGCACCTACACAAACGGTCTTCACTGATGCCAAGTTATAGGATCTGCTGGCGACTTAAAGGGTGGAGGTAGTGCTCAACACTGGTATGCAGGCTGGTGTGGTAATGGAAGGCGCTAAAGGGAAGAAGACTGTGGCACTTGGCTAGCACCAGGCTTACAAAAACTCCAAGGGCACAGTAAGTGTTTCTAAGCTTGTTAGCAACCATTCTGACTTTATTTGAACTTAGTGTGACAAATGCTGGGCCAACAACAACCCAGAGGCCTACTGGTTCCCAATTGGGGTCTTGCCATGCTATTGCTACAATGCTCTCAAGCAGGCCTGCACATACAATGGCCTCAAGTCTTGAGAGCACAACAAGGAGGACCTGATTGTCAAGTGCACTTTTGAGCGGGCGGTACGGATGAGGCATGCTAGGGAGTTTGTATTGAGCAAGCATACCCTGGTTGAGTCTGGTAGCATCACCAGCATTACTGAAGAGAGTTTAGCGCTGCTGACTAGCCACAGAGAGGCAACCTTGCCACCATTGCAGAGGGAGACAGCTCAACTAATCAGTAGCTGGCCTCCCAAGAGGTCAAGAAAGGATAAAGGCAAGGGGAGAGCAGTAGAGAAGTTGCTACAAGGTGTTGCCAGTAGGTTGCCATGGCTGCAAGAGAATGGGCTCTCTTCCAAGCTCTTCTAGGGAGGCCAAGCACCTTTATGTCCAGCTCACTTTTGCAGAGCGTGAGCGATCTAACCCTTCTTTCAATTGCTTAACGGCTGCATGGTTAGCAGAGATGGATCCCAACTTCTTCCGTTGGCAGAGGCCATCACCTGCAGCTGGCCCTAGCGGCATTCAGTAAGTCTTACCCTATTTTTGTTCAGTTGGTAATTGAATGTGTGCTGGTAGACACTCCCCTTCTCCTTCAGTTGCCAAGGACTTGAAGGAGATGGCTGCATGACTGACAGAGACCCTGCCACCTAGCACCAACAACCTTTTGGAAGGTGAAGAGATTAGTGACCAAGTTGCTCATTAGGGTGAGGAAGAGGAAGAGAATGAGGAGGGAGAGGAGGAAGTAAGACTCCTCTCCAAGCGCTGGATGTTGCTAACAGACTGGCGCTTTCAGTTAGCGATTGCCTACAAGATGTTCTCTGGTGATGAGAACTACAAGCAAGTAGAGCGCCCTGCCCCAGTCATTAGAATGGACCCATGCTAGTTGCTAGCACCTGTAAAAATTTTGAACATTCAGTAACTGTGTACATAGCTTGGACTTCATAGGAGAAAAAAAAAACTATAATATAAATACTTTTGGGACTTGCAATAGTGTGTGGTAAGAAACAAGAGTAAGCAAGTCTGTGCATATAGTAAGGAAACATGGGTTTTGAAGGACTTGGAAAAGAAAAGACTTAGCAGATGTGGTTAGACATTCAAGATGGTTTCATGTAGGCATGCTAAGTCTTCACTGTGTTGTTGAAGGTTTATGACTTGTCTGGCAACCAAATCAGGAGTGGACAAGAGAGAGTTGGGCACTGGCTAGAGGTAAGTTGCTTCCACAATGTTGGCAGAGAGTAAGGGGTGGGTGTCAGTGGCTGCATAATAAGGTGAGCACCCCATGCACTTGCATATAGTTACTCTTTCCAAACAAAAGACTGAGTAGGTCACCTTGCTCCATCTGGATTTGTTGCCATTCACCGCTTTAAAGAGAGCTTGGCACACATCAAAGTGAGGGCACTCCACAAGTCCATTAGCATGTTTGTTGTAGCCTGAGATGCAGATGTAGTGGATGTTGTACTTTTTGGCAAGGTAAGTTAGTGCCTTGATGATGGGGGCACCATTGTCAGTAACTATTTCTTTTAGTGCACCCCAGCGGCAGATGATGTCTTCAAATAACCACTTAGCTATAGCATTGGTGTTTTTCTTTTGCAGCATTCTGAATTCTGGCCAGTAGACCAGTGAGCAGCGACCTTGGATGATGTGCTTGTAGTGACTGGACTTGGGCATGTGCATGGTGTTGATATAGATTTTGCTAAAGAGAGGCACTGGCATAGCAACGGTCAGCGGGATGAGTAGTTGTTGCATCTGCTGAATCTGGCAAAGATGACAAGTCTTGACATACCAAGCGACACCCTGACATGAGGCCACCAGAAGCGCTTTAACAGGATAGCGCATGTAGCATACAGTCTCCTGTGGCCTAAGTCATCATGCATAGCATGTAAGATCTTGAGTTGGTTGCTAGGCTGCACCACCAGCTTGTAGGCACCATCCTTGTTGCATTGCCAGAGTCAATTGTTGCTAAGGAAGAAGTTGGTGGCATATTTGATGAAGGTGGCATATTCATCATTGCTAAGGTTGCTAGGTCACTGGAGTTAATCCAACTAGTCCTTGATAGTGTCCAAACGCTTGTTGTCTGCTTGGGCTTTAGCGCTTCTGAGTACTGAATTGTAGGCAAAGTCAGTACTATTTTCTTTAAGGGGCTTGGATTCTTCAATCCATCTGAGAGTAGGCAATTAGGCAGTAATGTTGGTGGAAAAGAATGTAAGAGGGGCTGTAAAAGGTCTTGGTTGGTAAGAAATGATGGGGTGTAGGAAAGCATTACCAGGTTAGTTGCTATGGAGCAGGCAGATAGGGAGCTGGATAAGGTGCATGAATCCATGAAGGCGGTCAATCCAATCTTCAAAGGTGTCATCATTGCTATGGTCTGGCATGGGATTGGTAGACTGTAAAGGGTGGCAAGAAAGTCCATCAGGTCCATAGTAAGTGCCTTTGACATGTGCTAGTTCAAAGTGAAACATGAGGATAACAACTTTGATGTACCTAGCGTCTACTTCCACAATTAGGTTGCACGCGCCAATGAGATACATCCTTAGCACCTGGAAAGCCTTAAAGAGTCCATAGGGTTCCAGTTTGGCCTGGCTGTAACGTGACTCCCTATTGTTTAGCATGATAGACCCAAAGCGGTTGTAGCGCCTTTGTTTTCTATTGTTGCTAAAGCACTGGCAGAGAAAGAAACCAATTGCTATGCAAGATGTGTCAACTGCCAAGATGACAGGATCTGGCAACTAGTAATCAATGGGGACTAGAGGCTGGGCTTCTTGTAGCACCTTGACCAGATCTTTCTGAGCAGCAACTTGCTCAGGTCCAAATTCAAATGGGGTGTTAGCACATGTGAGTTGGGTAAGATGGTAGGCATGGTGGACAAAGTTCTTGATGAAGATGCACAAGATGCCAACAGTCCCTAGAAAGGTGTGTACCTCCAACAGGTTATGGCAGACACCCTAACGCTCAAGAAGCACTAAACATGACTTGTCAGAAACACGACCGCTAAGCATACAGATATGTCCCAGGATCCTAAAGCAAGGAGCACATAGGACCAGCTTGTGGCCAAAGAACGTACTGCCACAATACTTCATGTGTTGGAGAATGTGGTTGAGGAGCTGGAAGAAGTCCTATAATGCTAGGTGCATGCCAGAGTTGTTGGGGTGAGGCACTGGGAGGCCATCAGTGAGTCACCAATCCTTGGGACCCTTAGCACCAACGTTGTCAATAAAGCTTTGTACAAATTCAGGGATTTTGGATTGAAGGATAAAGTTGATGTTATTGTGGAATATGGGGACTGAGTTGGTCCAGCCCATTGGTAAGGTAACTAAGTGCAAGGTGCCAAAGGGTGTTTGAAAGGTGGTAAAGTCATGAGAGGAAGGGTGGATAAGGTGCTCATCATAGCTGACATAGAGGTCCAGGGTGGCGCTACAGATCCTACCAACAAAAGACTCAGCGACATGGTCAAGAAAGGGTGGCATGCTCAAGTGTTGTATAGTGACCCTATTTAGCAGCTCCAAATTGTGAACAATTCTGAGGTTACTATTTTTCTTGAGGACACAGAACCAGCACAAGCAGTAAGCGCTATTTGATGGCTCATACACTTCTACCTTGATTTTGCTGCGAATGATTTGACAGACCTCGGCTTCAAGTCTAGGCAGTATAGGGCAGTTGTGTTCAGTCCAGGGTACGTGTAGAATGGTTGGTATGACCACCAGCAGGAAGAATTCAGTACAGAAGCTGCCCTTTTCAGAGTCCTCCTAGGCAAAGGCTTGGTTCTGTTTGGACATAAGGTTGGTAAGCACACTTAATTCTGATGAAATAAGAAAACAAGTGTCATGGTTGCTAACAAATTGCTGTTGGTGTTCTTGGGTGAAGTGACCAGTCAGCTGGAAGGGTGACAGATTGGGTGTTAAGGTTGGCATGTCAGCAAGAGGGTTGCCAAGGATATGCTGCTCAATTTGGAAGTCTTCAGAGAGCGTGCTGGCAACAGGCTTGATTTTGAGCACTACAGGCTTATATTTCTTTTTGACTTGAACACCTTTGCATTTATTAGCGTTAGCAATGGCAAAGGTGGAGGCAGTATGTGACATAGGGGAAAGAGCACTAGTAGAGTTGCTAAAGCAAGAAAGTCCAAGAATAGCAGGAAAAGTGGAATTAGAGAGTGTTTCAAGGTATGTGTCAGATGAAGTGAAGGGCTGGAACTGATCAGAGGCAGTAAGGTCCAGGTAGGCAAGAGACAAGTTGGTAAGAGGTGGTACATGTTTGAGAAGGGGACTGAAATTAGGCACATCAGCGCTAGTGTCAAGAGAGGGGGAAAGTATTTCAGGATTAAGAAAGGCAGTTGAAACAATATTTACAAGGCCACTTTAGTGGTCATATTCTAGCATGAGCGCTACATCTCCATGATTGTTGTTGCTAATTACTTCCTTGATGGTGTTGGAAAACATTGATGTAGATGATGATGATGGTGGTGGTGGTGGTTGTAAGGGCGACCTCCAGAGGTTGCAGCTAAGTCATGCAACTGGCAGAGGGAAATCCGAAGTTTATTAGAGACAGTAAGTATAACAGGAAAATAACTAATCACCTGGCAGAGGGAAATCCAAAGAGAACAACAAGTCTAAGGATCCCTCTGCCTTGGCATGGTGCATCAGTGCAGATAGTAGAGGCATGAGAACAACTGTACAGTACTTCTACAATGGCACGGGAGTGTCCCAGAAAAAATCCAACAAAGAGCAGGCCATTCAAGAGATTTTTAAGGACTGTCAAAGAACTCTGGAGTGGCTGAAAAAGGAAGTCCTCTGACATCACCCCCCCTCTAGAGTGTGGTGGCTTGGTGCACCAGGTAGAATAAGTTGTGGACCGTGTGATCAGCTGGGAAAACCAGATAGATGCCTCAAATGGCATGGGGAGCTCCAGAGTGACTGTGGTGGAAGTCTTTTACAAGGGCGGGTGCATGGACATTTTTGGCAGGTTCCCAGGAGTTGTCTTCAGTACCATAGCCCTTCCACTTGACCTTATACTGTAGTTTGCATCGGAATAGACGGCTGTTGAGGACTTTCTCTACTTTGTACTCCAGGCTATCAACAATGATTGAAGACAGCAGAGACAGGGTGTGTTGACCAGGGATAGGATTGTCTAGGGTGAGTGAGAGCTTGACCATGTTGAAGACTGGGTGTAAGCAGCACATGCTGATGGGCAACTGGAGCCTGTAGGCCAGCAGTTCTACCTAACGCTCAACCACATATGGTCTTCTGGAAGGGCCAAGTGGTTGCAATGTCAGAGGCGTTCAGGTAGACATGGTCTCCAAACTTGTACTGGGGGGCCGGTGTATGCTCTTGGTTGTAGTAGCAGGCCATGTTGTCCTTTGCCTTGGTCAAGGTGGCTTCCACCTCCTCCTGTGCCTTCTGTATGTGGTTGACAAACTTGTTGACAGACTCGTTCTCCAATCATTGTATGCATGGTTTGAAGCCCATCTAGGGGTGCCTGCCAGTGTCCAGGAAGAATGAAGAGTGCTGCATGGAAGTGTGGATGTGGTTGTTGTACTGGAATTCAGCTTCCAGAGGGAGCTCATCCCAATCATCCTGTTGCTTGTTGCAGAACAGCTGGAGATACTGCTCTAGTTCCTAGTTGATGTGCTCAGTCTGACTGTTGGATTGCAGGTGGTAGGCAGTGAACATATAGAGTTTGATGTGCAGGAGGCGGTAGGCTCCTGGGTGAAGTCCGCTACAAACTGGGGGCCCCGGTTGGAGATGTAGGCATTGGAGAGACTGTGGAGCTTCCAGACGTTCTTCCAGTACAGGTTGGCTGTGCCCATCGCAGAACAGGTTGTTGTCAGAAGACTCCTCATTGCTCCCTTCTTTCACTCCTTATTCCTTCATTCTTCCTCTATCTATTTCCTTATTTCTACTGTCACTCTTTTACCTTATTGCTTCTACTCTTTCAACACTATCTATTAGTACAATTCTCAGTCCTTGAGGTGCTCTGGTTCTTTAGTTATCATTCAAACAAGTGTAGCCAACGCTTCTAAAGGCTTAGTCATCTCAAGGCTAGCCTCCAAATTACTAGGCAAGTCACATGAGACATGTGCATGACCTCTGGCAATGGCAATTTTGGAGTTTTTGATGATTTTCCTTTTTTAGATTATAAATTTTATTGTGGCTTTTGTCATGCTATACAGTCACTTCCCATGCTTCTAGAGCCTTGGAAGCAACACTCCTGCCATAGGAAATTCCTAGACTTGTTCTCTTTGGATCTCCCTCTGTTAGGTTGTAGTTATAGTTGTATTACCTATATATATTCTAATATACTTTGGATCTTCATCTGCCAGCTATGTGACTAAGCCATAGCCTCCAGAGGTTGTCCTTACAGTTGTGTGTGTTGGAATGAAGTGCACCTGCTTGCCATACAGGTCAACCACAACCATGACTGTGTCATATCCATGCACATCCAGGAGCTCCACAATGAAGTTGATGGAGGCTATGCTCCAGCATGCTGTGGGTGTGAGGAGGGACTGCAGTTGATCCATCAGAAGCCGTCAGTGGGGTTTTGTTTGGAGGCAGAGGTTGCAAGTACTGGTGTAGGAGCCTATGTAGCAGGACATCTGTGGCTACCAGTAGTTCCAGGAGATGAGTTCCAATGTTTTCCACTTACTGAGGTGCCCCGTAACATGGGAATCATGGTGCTGTTTGACAATGCATCTATGGAGGTCCAGGTTGTTGGGCACATATATCCATCCTTGGAAGGTGAGAAGGCCATCCTGCAACTCTCACTTGTCAGTATGCATGGACTTTGTGCCAGAGGGGTGTCCTGAGCATAGCGCTAACGTGGCTCTAGTGATTGAATCTTCCTGCAGGCCTTCCCGGTTAACCTGGTGTACGTCCTGGAGTACATTGACCTCATTCCCTTGTGCGGCCACTCCTTTCAGCATGCAAATAGTGAACAATTCTGGGCGCAGGAGAGTGATGTTGTTGTTGTCCCCTGTGCTAGAGCTATTGTCAGGAGACTTCCCTTTTTTGGCCACTCTGGAGTTTCCCAGTAGTCCTCGGAGATCTCTAGGACGGCCTGTCCTTTGTTGGACCTCTCCGAGGCGCTCTTGCACCATTGTAGAAGTACTGTATAGTTGTTCTCACACTCCCGCTCCATACTGATGCACCACACTATGGTAGAGGGATCCTTAGACTTGTTCTCTTTGGATTTCCATTAGTTATTTCCCTGTTGTACTTACTGTCTCTAATAAACTTTTGATTTACCTCTGCTAGTTATGTGACTTAGCCACAACCTCCAGAGGTTGCCCTTACAGCACTCCTAATCCCAGTCTGATAGCCTCTTATAGCTGCTGAATATCTCCTGGCTCCTATTTGCTGTTCCTCCACTGGTTTTAAGCACTATTGTTATCTATGTCTCAGCCTGTTGCTCCAGAAGTGCTCCCAGATGCTACAGCCTCTGGCAAGGAAGCCTGGACCTGCCTGCTCTATTTAGAAATGCAGGTGCAACTCACTCAAGCCTCCTTTACCCAACACTCCACCGAACTCACCCATCTTTGTCAAACCACCAATGATAAGCCTCGGGCTAAGCTAAGCACACCAGCGCTATATTTAGAAGGTTTAGTAAGATACAACAGGCAGGACTTGAACCAAGAACCAAAGGTTTCCACCTGACTTGGCGACCACCTGACCCAACGACAACAAGACCTAGAAACGTCACGAGATGGGGATCATGAGCCTCTAATCATGGGAGATCATGGGGTGACAGGCTGACCTAGCAATCATGGCAACTTTACTGGCAAATTGACAGATCTAGGAACCGGCTGCCTTGAACTTCCCAATCAGAGATAGCTGACTCCATCAGTGACTAGAAGACGCTAAGCGATGCCTATCAAATTCCAGCGCTTCTTCAAGATCTGACAACAGATTAGTTAGCGACGCTTAGACACCCAGCCGACGCTTAGCGACTTACTCAAGACAGACTTCCTGATGGTTTCAATGCTTAGCAACAGTCACCATGAATTTGGCTACTTTGGAGTTGTAAAGTATGGATTAAGCGTTTGCCGACTCAACAGATGCTGCGGGTTAGTAAATATCACAGGACAGTTCTTGCTTCCATTTTGTTACTTAGCGACTTTCATTTAATTAACACGGCAACTTAGTGCCTATAAATACTGTACATATTTTGTCCTAGCTAGCAACAAATTTACCCCACAGTTCAGATCACAAGTGTGTGCACTCTAAATTCCTCTGAGTCGCCAAGTGATTATTACACTCTACCAACTTCTCTACGCCTGCCGCCTCTACGCCAGTCTTGCTGACTGTACGGTGCCCTGAGGGTACATTTTGACTGTGTATACGACACTAAGGTCCTTGCTGACTTTAGACATTAGTGCCTCACACCTGCAGCAGGCAACTTGGCTTAGACTTGCTAAGCACCATTTTTATTCACCACTTGCTTCATTTATAAGATTGGGTTTCTGGGACCCTGCCTAGGACTCTTGTTCACTTAGCGACCACCCAACGCATTACTTAACAGTTGCTAGGTACAGTAGACCCCCAACAGTACTTAGCAACTTTTGGGCATCATCACCGACACCATCTTTGACTCTCTCCACACCCTCCTCAAATGACTTACTCCGGCAGCACCTAACTCTCTATCACCTATCCTGCCAACGCAGCCCCCTTGCACTGTGCAATCCTCCATCCCAGCGTGGGAGCGCTCCAATATCCCATGCTTGGTGATCCCTGATGCATACAACAGTGACTGCATGTCTGAGGAATGCCTTCTCCAATCTTGCATCACCTATCTCCAACTCTGTGGCAACAACTTTGTATCCAATGAGCTGAAAATTGTGTGGGTCTCTTGTCCTATATGAAGTTGGGATGAGTGGCTACCTACGTGCTGAGGGTCTTCCAACACCCTGGTGGCGTCTCTAGTTTTGCAGACTAGACAGGTTGAACAGGAGTTCTAGGACAAGTTCTTTCCCTAGAACCCTGCCAAAACTGCCACACTGATCCTACAAGACAGGGATCAGTATGGCTAAGGAAAATGCTTGCTGGACAAGTACATTGATTCATTCCGCATGTTGGTCAAGCAGGCTGAGTACTCCAATGGCCTGCAGCTTTGCCTTATCTTTTAAGAAGGGCTCCATCTGGTCCTGATGGAGCGCATTGACAACCTTGTGGAGGGATGGCCAGCAAACAACTAGGTCCTTTTGTGGTACCAGATGGCCTAAGAGCAATGGCAGCTCATGGAGCTCAAGCATGACCTCCACAAGCCCGCGCCACTTACATGACCGCTCATGATGTTCCCCTGCAGGCCCATGGCCCTGGCACTATCCATGGCAGCAGTTGCACCACCGGTGCCTCCAGCATTACCTCTTGGCACTCCAATGGACGTGGACACCTCCCGACAATGTGCCCCTCTCTTCTTCTCTTGCCAATGCTGCGGCATGCAGGGCCACTTTGCATGCCACTGCTCTAGGGATCTTCAGGTGTGCTACCTCTCCCCGAAAGAGCAAGAGGAGCTACTCTGCAGCTCCTGGTAGCTAGGGACATGGCTGGCGTGCCCTCTTTGGACACCCCTACCCCAGAGGAGGCGCAGGAGGAATTCCATGTTTTGAAAGGCCTGGAGGAGCAGAAAAAGGGTTTTTAGGGGTGCAGCGGGTGACCAGTATGCCCCCGCTGCCTAGCACTAATCAGTTTGCATGTTTGTTGATAGAAGAAGTCAATACAGTCTCTGTTGACAGCTCTCTACCTCCAACTGTAAGCACTCCCCTGCCGTATCCATCTTTGATGCTGGTCCAAACACGCCTCTTTGCCTGGGAGCATTGTCTCTCCCACCACTACATAGTTGCCTCTACTCCGTTGCCTAACTTGCTCCAGATGAACGTGGAAATTGAGACAACTGACATACAACAGACCCAGAGCATGTCAGCCCTCCTGGATTCTGGAGCTATGGAGCTCTTTGTGGATGCTAGCTACATAGAACAACACCAGCTCACCACTTGACCCCTACTTGCCCCAATCCTGGTATACAATGTCAATGGCACTCGCAACAAAGCGGGGTTCATCAAGTCTATGATGAACCTTGTTCTCTACTACCGGTCCCATGCTGAGCGCACCACCTTTGCTGTCACAAATATAGGCAAGCAGGACATGATCTTAGGATTTCTGTGGCTCCAGGAGCATAACCCAGAGATTGACTGGATGACCAGAGAGGTGAGCATGAGCCAGTGTCCCTGGCGCTGCGCAATGTGCACAAAAGAAGTGAAGAAGGAGCGGCGCACCGCTATGCGGGAACACACAGCTATCAGAGCATGCCAAGTAAGGCACCTCCCCTTTGCTGATCTTGACCTGCTGGATCCTCCACCTCTGGCGTTTCCTCATAGGAAGGCCCTCTACAAGGACAACAGACATAGCAGAGGAAACCCCAGTCAGGACGAGGGACGCAAAGGGGAGTTCCTACCCATGCAGGACCCAGAGCTCCTGGATGAAGCCATTGAAGTAGGAGACCACATCTATGCCACTACGCTATGACCACCACCAGTGGCGGAAGAGATCCAGGCCAGCCAAACCACCTCCCAACAGTTGGCCCAGGCCTTTGCAGCCAGCACTCAGCCCCAGGTGTTTTAGGATGCGGTTCCTGACCACCTGCATGACTTTGAGGATGTCTTTTCCAAGGCCTCGTTTGACTCCTTCCCAGAATGCAAGCAGTTGAACCATGCTATTAAGCTCCTGCTGGATTTGAAGCTGGCCAACTGCAAGGTTTACCTGCTCACGTTCAAGAATCTGGAGTCCAGATGAATCCGCTCCTTGAAGTCTCTGATGGCCTTTTTGGTGTTTTTCATCAAAAAGAAGAATGGCTCCCTCCAATTGGTCCAGGATTATTGCATGCTCAATGCAATGACTGTCAAGAACCGCTACCCCCTCTCTCTCATCTTCAAGCTAATCAACAACCTCCAGGGTGTGCACTACTTCACAAAGTTGGACATCTGGTGGAGCTACAACAACGTGCGCATTCAGGAGAGAGATGAGTGAAAGGCAGCGTTTCGGACCAACCACAGGCTGTTTGAACCTCTGGTGATGTTTTTCGGACTCACCAACAGCCCTGCCACCTTTCAGACTATGATGAACAACATCTTCCGAGACCTGATTGCAGATGGAGTGGTCTGTGTATATCTCAACAACATCCTCATCTATACCAAGATGCTAGAGGAGCATCAATGGATCACATGGATTGTCCTGGACAATTTCCGCCAGCACCAGCTTTACCTCAAGCCAGAGAAGTGTGAGTTTGAGCAGACCTGTATTGAATATCTTGGACTCATCATCTCTTATGGCATGGCAGAGATAGACCTGGTGAAGGTGGCTGGTATCACACAGTGACCAGACCCCCAGAACAAGAAGGAGGTGCAAGCCTTCCTGGGGTTCACGAACTTCTACCAGCGCTTCATCCAGGACTTCTCACGCATGCCTCCTCTTTGACCTCACTGGGAAGGACATAGCCTGGACTTAGGGAGACACAGAGCAGCAGGCCTTTGACATCCTCAAGTCCACCATCATGTCAAAGCCTGTCCTGCTCTTCTCAGATGACAATTGACCTTTCCACATCAAGGCTGATAGTTCTGACTTTGCCACCAGCGCAGTCCTTTCCCAGCAGTTTCTGGAGGATGGTAAGTGGCACCCTGTTGCCTTCTACTCCAAGAGCCTCAATGCTGTGGAACAAAATTATAAGATCCACGACAAGGAGATGCTCACAATCATCTGGTTGCTGGAGGAGTGGCACCACTTCCTTGAGGGGGCCCACTGCAAATTCAAAGTTTGGACCGACTACAAGAACCTGGAGTACTTCCAGATGGCCAAAAAACTAAATCGACATCAGGCCTGGTGGTCCTTGTACCTCACCAACTTTGACTTCATGCTGCACCACAAGCCAGGATGTAGCATAGAGAAGCCCAATGCCCCCTCCTGGTGTTGATAGGACTCTGGCTGTGCTCAGCACAGCAATGCTATATTTACTGACTTATGTTAGCAGGAGTTTGGCGGCTCACTCAGGCAATCAAGCACAATGCAGGCTACACATGACTAGGCAACCACCTGACTTCTAGTGCATGGGACTTCACCACCTGACTTCTAGCATACAGGACTCAACTACAGGTCTTTATCACAAGATGCCAGCCATGGATTTAGATCACCAATCACGCAGATACCTGACTTTCCATCAAATGATGCGCTTAGCACCTTAGCAATGGTGATCAACTTCCATCAATTCCTCAGCTCCAGTGCCTAGCCCTTAGCGACCTTAGTAGTGCCAGCCCCCTTTAATGGTTTTAGACCTCAGTATAGTCACTGTGCATTTGACTGCTTTCAATGCTCACTTGTTGACCTAGTACTTCCTGACTTGATAGATGCCGTGGATTAGCCTTTTTCATGTTCTATTCCTCTTGTCATATTCTCTTCCCTATTTTGTTACTTAGTGACTTATAGTTTAATAAACACGGCAACTTAGCGCCTATAAATACTGTACATATTTTGTCTTAGTCATCATTGAATTCTATCCCTACAGTTCAGATCACAACTTGCACACTCTAAGTTTCTCTGAGTTGCTAAGTGATTTCCTGGTTTACCAACTTCACTATGCTTGCCACCTCTATGCCAGTCTTGCCAACTGTACAGTGCTATACAGGCACATTCTGACTACGTTATGTCACCAAGTTCCTTACCAACTGTTGGCACTCTAGCACCTTGTAGGCTATACGGTTTAAATTGCTAAGCACTTCTATTATACTTCTTTCATTTTCCTTAACAAACCAGGCTTCTGGGACTCTGCTCAGACTCTCTCAATACTAGCAACTGCCCAATGCATTACTCTTCTCAGTTGCTAGGTACCGTTTACCCTTGACAGTGCTTAGCAACTTTTGGGCATCATCAAATTGGAGCCTACCACAAGGGACTTCAAGGCAGAATTCCATCAGAAACCCATTTGCAATGCCAGCGCCACCTTCTAGTCCAGTTGGCAGGCACCACTATTCCTTTCTACATTTTGCCTTCTACTGCTCAGTTACCTGAAGCTTTACTGTGTCACACCTTAGCGCAAAAACTTGCCAACTACTCTACTAAACTTACCATCAACGACATCCCTGATTTTTTTCCCTGCCAACTTGACTTTGACGCTAGCGCACTTGATACTCAGACCCTCCTTGCCGACTTAGCTCAAGGATCACCACCTAGTCCTCTTACACCACTATCACAACTCTTCAGAACACCCACTCCTTTGCCCCTAGTCTCTCCACCTCAGTTACTGACATTACTGTTACCAACTCACACTATGGAGGCAGCTGTTGCTCAGCGCATGCCACCTTGCAACCACTTCTTAGCCCTCAAATGGGATGAGACTAAGCCCTGGGAACTCACTCAGTACTTTAAGGAACTCAAATATCTCTTTCACAACTGTAGCATTACCAACCACACTCAAATGAAGGAACGCAGCACGCTATGTATCATACAACATGGCAGAAACTTAGACTGGCCTCAGAGAATTTAGCGCCCCTGCTGCCACTTCTGACGACAACCCTCCACCAGCAGCAACATATGAGGACTGGAAAGCAGCAGTTATTAGGCTTTACTCTGGCACTGAGGCTTCCACATGTTATATAGTTAGCGAACTTCAAAAACTTGTACAGAACACTTTTGACAACGATATCTACACTCTTGGTGCCCTCTCTACTTATTACTGTGACTTCCAGAGAGTTGCCAGGTGGCTCTTATAGGAGCATCATTGCCCTTGTTATCAATCAAACATGACAACAAAGACGGGGCTCTGAACCTTCATGAGCCCAAACAACATTTCTCTGAGACTTGTGTAAGGACCTCAACCTTGCTGCAGCCATTGCTAAAATAAGTAATAGACATATGTTATTCACATAGAACACATAAAATACATGTTGTTACACTCCAGTTTTTGATTATGGCCATTGAGAAATACATTTAATAAAACCAAATATACATGACAGCAAGAGGGCAAAGACATTTGAATTCAAATTGGTCATATGTACATGCTAAAGAGCGACAAGTCCAGATACTCTGCCATCTTTGTTGCTTGGAGTACTCCTTGGAACACAAAGCACGCTACAAACACCGCCATGCATCAAGAAACCACCATGTCCACATATCAAGGCACTGCATCCACGTGTTGGAGTACTTCTAGGCTGAAGACCAATTAAGCCTGCAGAAGCTGTTGTGAGATAGAGGGACAGTTGTGGGTGTTTGACGTGGGAGGCAGCAGGAAGCTCTTTAACTCTGGAGTCTAACAGTTGCTGAGAATGACACAGATCAAGTGCAATAAATCTGTCCCACAATCAAGCGCTAGGGTTCTTGCACACAGAGGGAGGAATGGTATTTACATGTAGCTCATTAAGTTGAGCAACCAAAAGCTGTGCTTTTGCTCTCTGAAGCTGTGGTCCAGGCCTTCTGGATAGATAGAACACTAGCATATCCAATGTAAGAGCCAAGAGACAAGAAAGATGCTGTGCTATGAGTGGCTCCATGAGCAGTGAGGGAATCAGTTTCATTGACATCCATGTTGTCCGATCCTTTGTTGTTTTGGACGCTCTCACTCTTGTCTATTTCAGGTGTTCCCAGATCATTATGATTGTCCTCAACCTCTCCATCTTGGGTCTAGAACTGATTAGAGCATGTTGAGAGAGAGGAACATAAGGATCTTACTTCTTGTTGACTTTGTAGCAACACCGATACCAACTCAGATGCTGGTACTGGCTGAGCTGGTGTTGCCTTGAACATGTCTGTAAGGGTGACCTCCAGAGGTTGCGGCTAAGTCACACAACTGGTAGAGGGAGATCCAAAGTTTATTAGAGACAGTAAATACAACAGGGAAATAACTAATCACCTGACAGAGGAAAATCCAAAGAGAACAAGTCTAAGGGTCCTTCTGCCATGGCATGGCACATCAGTATGGGGGCAGGAGCATGAGAACAACTATACAGTACTTCTACAATGGTGTGGGAGCATCCCAGAGAGGTCCAACAGAGGACAGGCCATCCCAGAGATCTCTGGGGACTGCTGGGGAACTCCAGGGTGGCCAAAAAGGGGAAGTCCCCTGACAATGTCCAGTTCAGCTTTGACAACTTGCAATTGAGTCCTGGTATTGGTCAACTTAGCATTCATTGACTCAACTTTGGCTTTGTACTTGGTACTTGAGATATGGGCTGCAGATAAAGTGCACTCTACAGATGCCTTGTCCTGTTGCACCTGGTGCAATTCCTTCTTGGGATGAGCTATTGTGCTTGAAAGGAAAGAACAAATACTAACGTTGCTCAATTTTCAAACCTCATTTTCCTTTTCTTGAAGTGACTGTCAGTTATGTAAATAAAGGGCACATTACAATAGAATGAAGTCAAACTCACTGCCAACATCAACAAAGCATTTGAGGAGTCTGTTTGCATAGCATTGCATAATTGCCTAATAATTTCATCCTTGGATGAAGCCTGCTATTCAAAATTATCCTTGCAATTGGAGAGATCCTGTTTTGTTTGCAACTCATCCTCTACAGCCGCCTTGTCCTATCACATTTGGTGCAATCTCTTCTTAGAGTAAGCTATTGTGCTTAAGGAAAGAACAAATACCAACATTGCTTAACTTTTGAACCTCATTTTCCCTTTCTTGAAGATCAGAAGTGAGATCTTGAATGGTATTAGAGGCCTGATTGGCTTCTGCCTAGAAAGAAGGTGATTCAACGGGCATGATTGAAAATTGTTGAAAGGGGCCATACTTGTGACTGTTCTAATTCATGTCTAATACCTGCTGATGATGTGGCTTCAATTTTGAGCTTGGCAGAAAGTTTGACCTGTCCCAATTCAATTGCATCCAGTTTTGACTTGTTTTTGTGGCTCATGGTGTCTATTTTGATTTCCATGCTTTGCAATTCTTCTCTTGCTACCTTAATTGCAGCTTCAAGATTGGCCTTGAGAGCATTCCCTTGATCAATCTTCTTGGCTGCCATGTCCATTGCGTTCTTTGAGGCAGAAATGAGAAGACAACATCATGACAATTGTATAATACTATACTTTGAGAGTAACCTTCTCATCATTTGACATAGCCCGCTCACATTGGAGAGTGTCCAGATCGTGGTCTCTTTTTTTAATCTCTTCAAGCACCTTGTTTAGTGCCTCGGTTGTTCTTTCTTCTTTATTCTGAACAGCAATGGTAAGAGGCAACTACAAAGAAAGATTGTAAGACACACCTTCAAACGGGCATAGAAAGAGCTTGATTTATCATGAGCAAGCCTCAGTTCAGAAATAACCTTGTCATTTGCCAAGACTTCATTATTGGCAGCAGACAATTGACAGTTGAGGTCGCACAGAATGGCAGAGGATGTCTATGCAGCCTGCAACTGCTTAATTAGATCATCCCTTTGTGATTTGAGAGCTGCCAATTTGGCTGCTTGACTGTCAAAATCCTCAGTTGTTGTTACAAGCATTGTATCTTTCCCTGTTTTGGAATGAGCTTCTTGCGCTGCAATTATATCACTTGCAATGATCTCAGCCTTGTTCTTTGCATCCTACAAAGCGGGGATCAAAAGAGATGCAGTTGCTGAGCAGTCCAGGATATACCTTGTGAGAATCTTTCAACAATGTAATGAGGTCATTCTTCTCCTGGATAAGAGCGTCCAGATTGATCTTCATCTTCTTGAAGCTAGGGTCTCTCTCCTTGTTCTCTATTTCCAGCTCCTGAAAAGAACAAAAGTGAGAGAAAACATAACAATCAGGATGCGACAAACCTTCAAAGCACATTCATAAGAAGATTCTCTGGCCCCTGACATCACTATAATGGTCTCCTTCTTGCCTTGAATTGAGGTCAATCTGAACTTCATGCTATTCAGCTCAAGGTCTTTCTCTTCAAGCATTCACTGGAGATTAATAATCTTGTCATTAACTTGAGTCTTATCGGTGCCATGGGCATGAGAATTCTGGGCCAGTCAAGTCAATAAATTACTGGGATGGATGTGAGAGGATACAAACACATGTAAAGACACATAAAGGAACAATATTGTTGTCGTTGCTTTGAGCACGCTTCTGTGATTGTGGAGGGATGCCAACATTGCAACTTATGTCAGCAACCAGAAGTGGCGTAGAAGAGGGGGGATCAAGTTTCATATCTACAACTTTGCTGTTGTTGATAAGCCAAGGATGTTTTATAGTGTTTTTGAGCAAGGAAAAGTATTGTCACTGAACGGAAAAGGAGACATCAAACACGTAAATATAATGATCAAAGGAGCTGCAGGAGAGAAATCAAACACATTTATATTCTGAACTCCGACTCTTTGTCAATTTCTCCAATCTTTTGTTGATATATTGAAAGAAGGGCTTCAATAACTTGCCCAAGTGCTTTGTTTCTCATGCAAGAATATGCTCATCTCTTTCAAACATGCTAATTGCCTTGCACTCAATCAAATTGCACTATAAGTTGGTGGACAGTTTTGACCTTTTACCACAACAGAGTGAGGCATGCACCTGATATCAGAGACAATATCAGTAAGTACCTTTAACATAGCAAAGAGGACAAGTGCGATAACAAAATGAAAGGTCATGCAGTTCAAGGTCCCAAAAAAGATTATGTAATACACCCAGACAAAGGAGGTCCTTGTCGTAAAAAGGTTCAATCAAATGCTAAAGCACAATTGTGTAGATAGATATATAATCAACATGCGAGAGTGATATGATCTTAACAAATTTCCAATATGAGACTTCATGTCAAAAGACCATATCCTCTGCACTCAGCCTGCATTGAATTCATCACACTTTCACCTCTGCTGTTCCTGCCAACTGCTGCACATATGGAGTCTGGGCCAGACATTCCAAATGTGGCAGCAGATGTGGAAGCTCAGGACACCAATAGCAAACCTGAGGGCAAGCCTCCTCAAAATCCTGAGACTCTATGCACTTGCAGCAGCATGAGCAGGAAGATACCAAGGCTCCATGGAGAACCAGGAAGACCAAACAGTAGGGGATTCAACCTAGCAACAGAGCTTGCTAAGACTAGCTGGTCTAAAAAGTCTGTTGAGCAATTAGTGGTGCATCCATCCTTGGCTTTGAACTTATTTCACTATTTTGATGGCTCTTAACAGGAAACTGTTCATGTTGTTTCCCAATGAAAGGCTGGATTTGACAAAATGCTATAGGAAGCAGGACAAGAGAGATGTCAAGAACATATGTAATGAGGTAGGTGGCAGCTGCTTGCCATTTGAAAGTGTCTGACTGGTTGTATCAGATGATCAAGGATAAAAACTAGCCAAAACTGAAGGATTACAAAGATTGCTGGCCAGTACTTTGCATCTTAAAGTCCAAGTTGAAGAACAGGGCTGCAGCAGCCCGCTAGAACAAGCTGAGGAATACACAGGTGCGATTGCAAGTGGTTATGAACAGGAGGAGAGTGAGTCCAAATCACGAATAGTAATTAGACAGAGATGTACATAGAAACACAGAACGCAATTACTGGAAACAAAAGCGGTTTGAGTGAGTGCTGCCTGCTCTGCCATTGAGAACAAAAGTAGGGGGAATAGGGATAACTGAAGCTTGAGCAACAGCATCTTGAGCATGCAGCACTGCAAAGCGCATGGAATTCTCAGAAAAACATTGGACTTAAGAAAGGCAAGTAAGCTTCAAAAAGCGTGACCAAAAAGTCATCTAACTTATGTTCATGGATAAAAGGCCAGGGCCAGAGCAGAAAAGAAGGACTGGATTGCGGAGACCAAAGAGGGGCTTGTCTCAACTGGACACATTGCCAAAGCGCAATTGTAGAGATAAATAGATATTCATTGCGCAACATGGACTTTATAAGTTTCCAATGAGACTTCATGTCAAGAAACAATATCCACTGCATCCAGCCCACTAACGCACAACAATAGTAAGAACAACAAACATGATAAAAGCAAGGGCTACACAATGGAAATAACTCTGCTCCCAAGGCAACAAATAAGCTAAGCAAAGCAACAGATCATCAGCAAACAATTGGCACTGCCATACAAGTGCACTCTATAGCTGAGGGTTTGAAAACCAGATGCAAAAGGCCATGTTGCAGAGAAATCCCAAGAGAAAAGTCTTTGGGTGAGCCCAGAAGACTGGTAGAGAGTTTGAGTAGGCCTAGAACTCAGAAAGAATGCTGAATTGATATCCTGGAGCAGATGGAGAGTTGGAAAATGCTCAAGTCAAAGTCTCTAAGTTTGAAGTTGTCACATTGTGATAGAATGCTGGATTGATATTCCAAAGTGTGCATCAATGAAATTACAGAGAAACAGTCTTTGGGTGATTCCAGAAGACTGACGAGGAGCTTGGGTGATCCCAGAGGTCCAGCAGATAGAGAGTTGGAAAATGCTTGAGTCAAAGTCTCTGAGTTCAAAGTTGCCACATTGTTGTTTGGCTGAGGCCATCTTGGTGAAACATCATGCACATGAGACTGATTCCTTCGAGCGTTCTTGCCCATAATCCCTCTGTCAGAGCTCTGGGTTTACTCAAGCTCTCCATACTCCTAGTCTTAATATGCAAGTGAGCAAGGCAATGAGGGAGCTGAGGATGAGGCATGATAGAACAATTGTATGGAAAGTTGGCAACAAACATGCATGTGAGACTGATTCCTTTCTCTAACATTCGTGCCCATAACTCCTGTCAGAGCTCTGGGTTTTTCCAAGCTCTCCACACTTGCTTAATACGCAAGTGAGGCAATGAGGGGACTGAGGATTGGCTTGATAGAACAAATTTGTATGGAAAGCAATATTTGAAAGGGCTCTGAGTAATTGTTTGTTTCCTGCCAAAGCAGCAGTAAGCGGCTTGCTTGTTACTAGGCTATTTATCCATCAATGCTTGCAGGCTGTCCAGAATATAAAGCGACTGATCACATCCTGCAATTCCAAATGCTCACATACTTTCTCCTTTTCAATTAGTGAACTGGCCGGTGCACTGACATCTCCAAGCAATGTTTGGGACAACCCAGCATCCTCCAACTCTCCCCATCTGCTGGACCTCTGGGATCACCTAAGCTTCAGAGACTGTTCCTCTGTAATTTTATTGACATGCACTCCAGGATATCAACCCAGCATTCTGTCTGAGTTCTGGGCTTACACTTTTCCCTTGGGATTTCTTGTCTCTTCCAGTTTTGCAATTCCAAATGCTCACATATTTTCTCCTTACTTACCCATGTTCAATAACAAACTTTCCAGTGTACCAATTGCATATCTATTGACCTTCTGTTCTTGTAGAATCTAATGAGTCACATCCTAAGTCTCCCTTTAATCATGTTGACATGAAAAATAAGTCATCAGTCCCAACCTTATCATTTTTGTTGCTGGCAAGCATTGGGAAGCAAGACAAAGATGAAAAGCTTAGCACATCAGATTTTGCAAGGTCAAAGAATGTGATAAGAGTAAAGGATACATGAATGCAAAAACAAAGGTTTGAGAAAGAACCAGGAAAAGTTATGTCACCGAACTGAAAAAGAGATATAATATTCAAACATGTTTATGTAAACAAAAACAATCGAGCTGAAGGGAACAAAGATGTTTGTGAGAAAAGAACTATAATAACTCACCAATGTGCTTGTCTTCTTGTGCAACAAGTCACTCATCTCTTTCAAACACGCTTGTGTTACAGGATGGTCAATAATCTCAAACCCTTCACCGCAACAAACAGAGTGAGGCGTGCTTTACTATGATCATCCATTGTGACTGATACATTTACAGAATTGAATAACATCACTAAATAGCAGATTCTACAGAACTTCCTATGTGTAACCAGTCATCAAGTGTGTCCTCTGTCAGACTAACTTCAGACTAACTCAAACGGGAGGTGTCCCAACCTTGAATTTCTTCTCAGTCATCATGAAGTTCAGCCAACCATCTGTCAGGGGACTTCCCTTTTTTGGCCACCCTGGATTTCTCTGGCAGTCTCCAGAGATCTTCAGGACAGCCCGTCCTTTGTTGGACCTCTCCAGGACACTCCCACACCATTGTAGAAGTACTATATAGTCGTTTTCATGCCCCTGCCCCCATACTGATGCACCATGCCATGGCAGAGGGATCCTCAGACTTGTTTTCTTTAGATTTCCCTCTGCCAGGTGATTAGTTATTTTCCTGTTGTACTTACTGTCTCTAATAAACTTTGGATTTTTCTCTGCCAGTTGTGTGACTTAGCCGCAACCTCCAGAGGTCGCTCTTACACCATCCATCACGCCATTGTCACCATCTTTCAAGGGTGCAAGAAGTTCCAGTTCCACATCTTCTTGAAGTCACATCAACCTTATGCATCATGTCCAACCATGGTCTGCTCAAATTTGGCAAGGAGACATACTCGTCCTTCACAAAGGAGTCAAAAAGGAATTTATTAACATTAGGTGGAAGGATACAATGTTTGCCAACTTTGCTGTACGACGGTATGTTCTGTGAAGAGTCCCTTGATCCATACATACTATGCAGGTTTGTAAGTCAAGCGCATCAAGGCCGAATCTATATTCCAAAAAGCATGACATTCCATTTTTTTTTATTCCTAAAATTTTAAACTGATCAGCGCGTAAATTTGTTGCAATACATAATATCAGAATCATGCAAGCATTGTTGGTGTCATTTTTTCAAATTGTTGCTAAATGAAAGCTTGAGACTACAATTCTATAGTTTTTCTTATGAGACAGATTTCTTTAGTGCCGCACAGGAGATCATGCCACTTCTTCACGTTTAGAGGTCCTTGAGAACTTGTTTCATGTTCAGCGCTATTGACCTTACTCAAACATCACAAGAAGACATCCTCAGAGTGCCCATTCCAGCAGCCATAATTCTCCCCACTGGGTTCAAAGGTCGACATTGAGAAGAACCATGAGCAGAGTGAACTTGGGTTAGAAATACCTCAAAGAAGGTGAGATCTGGAGGTTAGACAGGAAAAAAAAAAGCCCTACCAGTGTAGCAAACATAGGTCCCAGAGATGAGGTTGAGTTTCACGTCAGTGAGGTTGTTATCTATAAACAGTTCATTTGTTTTTGGATCAGATGAAAACTTGACAACAGATGCACTTAATCTCCAGATGATCCCACCCCACATGAGTGCAGCACAACCACAAGGCTGAGTCAAAATTATTTCCCATTGCCGTGCATAGGCATCATAATCCCTGATGCTAAACTGCAAATCGGACACTCGTATAGGTAGTTTAGAGGGAGGTAGAATTTGATGAGGTGCAGCAGTAGCAAGATCCATATGAAGAAAGGTACAAAATAGGATGGCATGCTAAAAGAGGTACTCAACTATCTCTGGTTTGCAAATCCAAGAGTCAAAGCAACATACCAATAATGCATCTGCTGCAGTAGTCAATGCTTCCAGGGCACTTCTGCCCTGTTACCAAAGTCAAACATATAAAAAGATCAAGCCACCTCACCCACACTTTTCACAACATGCAGATATTGACAACGCTGAGACATTGACAACAAAAATGGCTTTGAATGTTGAAATCACAGACATTGTCCTTGGGTCTACAGCCTGCCACAATTCCATCCAAATAGGATTTAGCCAAAGATGCACATGGAACTTGCCCAATGTAAGGTTGGCACTCATCCCATAACAGACCTAGGAGACAAACCAGCTTTCTACTTTCTGCTTCACTTGTCAGCAAAGGTGTTGAGTGAGGCAGAGGAAGCAGTGGAACAAAGCCATAGTGTAAAGCAAGAAGGTCCAGAATTTTCTGGTTCAAGGCATCAATTTTATGATATTTAGATGACTTGAACATTGTCAATGGAGGCTCTGGCAGCGTTGATGATGAGTGTACAGGTGATGGCTGCAACATAAGCTCTGCTGATGCTGGTTTTGGAGAAGAAACAGCAATATGGTGCAGGGAATGAACATGAGGCACATCAAGGCATTCAGAATCTATAAGCTGCTTTGGCACAAAAGATGGAGTGAAAATCATTGGCACTGCACTCGTGTCATATGGAGGTGCAATTGGGATGGATTCATCAGGAAGACTGACTACTCTCTCATATTCCCAATCCCAATTGTTTTCATTGCCAGGACCAAATTCTTTGCAGCAATCCCACTCATTTGAAAATGAATTGTAGCGCCTCTGCTGCACACTGTACTGCCCCAATGTTTCTTCCCTATTGATGCAAAATGTAGGGTTTGTTGAACTAATTAGAAGGACTCCAATTAGTGTAGACAACTAAACTTTACTTTTGCGAGTTTTGTGGGGCTATGACACAGAAACTAACACTTGTAATAAAGTTGTTATAGTTTTTGGTAGCTTTATTTTATTATTATAATGAACTAAAGCAGTCCACCACAAAGAAAGGTCTCTAAAAAGATACCCAAAAGCGACCCTAATGAAGTTCACTAAATGATAGGCCTAAGCAGTCACACTCCCTGGGGATCCTGAGCCACACAAATGGTTTATTCACTAGATTAACAAAGTTATGCTTAATTTGAGCAAACTCAGTTCACACAAATGGGGGCAGTAAACTCTATTAAAGCTGGTCTGAAGTACTTTACTGATTAGCCTAAGCAGTCCACTTCCTGGGAACCCCAAGCTGCACAGGTATTTCCTTGCTGGGTCTCCCATTTCTTCCTCTATTTATATCCCTCTTGGTGCGCACAGACCAGGCATGATCCAGGGCCTCTAGGCGTCTCATTGGTCCGGGTCTGGGTTAAGATTGAGCCTGCTGGAGTTCAATTCAATAAATTTTACTGAATTGAAAAGTTTTTGTTCCGGCAGCCGGTTTCAGGCTAGTTCTGGCCTCCAATCCCATGTTTCCATTATCTGAGACACGTTAAGGGTCCTTCCGTTGTGTCCACGCAGTTCTGGGGAGTCTGGAGGTACCCAGGGGGGCCAGATAGCACTAAAATTGAGTGCTGTAGGGCTCTGAAAAGGAAAGTCACAAAGGTTTGATGGTTCTGATGTGCTGATCACAGATCATAATCCAGGATCTTTGATTGATTTCATCAATCCTTAATTTAGACTGATTTTGGTATTTGGATCTTGATCCAAGATTAGATAGTATGAATCTAATCAATTTTGATAGTTGCCGAGTGCTGCATGCTATTTTCAGCTCTTCTTTGATTGCAGATTTTTCCATGATCAAATCAGCTTCTTTTGGCACTGCCACATCTTGGTTATCAAAATCTAATTCCGTATCATCACTGATTGATTGATAGAAGCTTTCAGCTATCATTTCTTGTTGACAAGTCGATGGCTTTTAAAGATATGTCTATATCTCGACCATCTGTGCTCCGATTTAGACATTTGGACCAGTTTTAGGATTGTCAGGAAGCGCGGAATACTATGGTATGTATAGCCTACAGGTTTTGGCTATGAAACATGCTTGCTTACAGGTTTCAGCAGTTTTATGCATGTTTTAATGTTTTTCCTTTGTACCTAGTTAAACATAATATATTCCTTATGTCTTTCCATCATGGCGGGCCGCCATATCACTATCTGCCTTACAAACTTGTACACGGCACCAGACATTTTTGTCATCTTCACTACAGACCCATTCAAAAACTAGAACACTGACTGAGGGCAGATTGCGCTCTCTGTTTAAGTGGGTCTGTCATTCAGCAGAACCTTTGCATAAGAGATGTCTCATATTTTGCTTGTCATGGGCAGCAAAAAAGATGTCATATTCAGGCTGCTTTGCTGGAGAGAGCATCTTTTTGACAGGTTGAGGCTGTTTAGTCAATGCACATGTCTCCTGCACAGGATTGGTCAAATTTTGGATGACAGGTTCAGGCGTTTGGTCAATGCACATGTCTCCTGCACAGAATTGGTCAAATCTTGAACCACATGCTGTATTTGGTTCTCAAGAGGGGCCAAGTAAGCAAGAGATGGAATGGACATTTCCTGAGCACCCCAGCAATACCAGACAGGAATGTTATACTTCAAAAACCACTATAGATGGTTGCTTTGTGTTTTTTGTGGTGAGATCAAGGAGGACACTGGCATGTTTGATGCTTGAAGAAAAATCACAAACTGTTGATGCTAGAAGCACATCTATCATATCAGAAGGGAAGCCATTCTTGGTAAGCGCTTGTTGCCAATGTATATCTGAACCGGTAACATTGGTTGACTTGGCTCGTGCAATGAGATATGACAGCAAACCCATCAAAACTTTGTACCAGCTTCTGGCCTTGTGCATTAGAGCCAGCATATGCCCATGGCTGCAGTGTCTAACATCATAGCCAAATGCCCAAGGAGAGAAAGGACAAATTACCAAAGCATCAAACTTCTTGGCTAGGACAGATGTTGCACACAACAGCCACCAATTGAGTTTGTACCAGGATTCTACAACCTTGGGAGAATGATATTTCCCTGTCTCAACATAGTTGTTGAAGCATTTGGGAACTCTAGCAAGTTGCTCAAACAGAAGGCCAATATACAAAGGTTTACAAGGGACAAGTGCAAGCCATCCAAAGGTTTCTGTCCACCAAAAGGGCTCAATAAAATCATCTCCAGTTGAAGTTTGAGTTTGCATGAGAGTATATTCTGTACCAATTTACGTATGAGGAACATCATCCAGCCAGGACAGTCAGGGGAACAGGGGCAGCGGGCGACAGAAGTGTTGTCCCCACGTATCTGGATTTTCCCAAGTCAGCCAAGGGTGTTCACCAGTGTTGCGCTGCCACACAACTCAGTTTACACTGATTTAGGGTACAGAACTGGTGCATAGTTCGCCATTTAGGGCTGCACAGCCAGCTAGGGAAGCAGAGGAAGTGACGGAGGAGAGAGGGCGAGTGCCCAAGATGAGGCCAGTCCAGTATGCGGCTCTAAGAGAGCTACTGGAACTGGAACAGGATGCTAGTGTCCATGACGAGGCATTATCAGATGAGGAAGAAGGGTCAAGGTCATACTTGACCTTGAAAGTACAGCTGCAACTCATGCTGAATTGGTATGCTATACCAAAAGCAACCATGCAACAGAGGCTGCAGTTGTATGTGCTAAAGCACCTAGAAATAATGGGCTGAAGAGGCCAGCAAATACCAGTAGAGAACTTGATGGAGTATGTTGAACTCTACACTCAAATTTTTGAGTTGGAAGTACAGCAGTACTTGATGTGCAAGGACACCCATGCAACAGCTGCATCTATGGCCACACCATCAGAATCAGTGCTATATGAGGAGGTATGGGGCCAGACTAGCCCAGCCATTGATCAGGCCATGGATATGCTGAATGTGCCTAAGCAGGTAGATGAATTGAATGACAACTTTGCCAGATGCCGAGCAGCAGCCCAGCATCAGCAAACAATGTCTGGGTTGGTACCTCCACCATTGTCCGTTATGGACACCCTGACATTGGTACCACCGTCCGAGCAGCCCCCTTAGCCAGTAAGGGATGGAAGCTATTCCAGGCAGCATGTGGCAGTCAAAGAGGAGGAAAAAACACCTCCTATGTAATCAGGAGTAACAACTCCAGTCTTTCCAAAGGAGGAAAAACTAGTGGCTGACAAGTCAGTACAGCCTCTATGCCAAATACCCATGGCAGTTGCATGGGCTGACAGAGTAAACTATCAGCACATGTGCAATGCTAATCTGGCCACTCAAGACAAGTTGTTGATTGATGACCAGGGAGTGGTTTTTGAAGGGGATAATGGGGTAACTCCAGTCAATAATATGCGACAACAATATATGTCGCAGAACAATGCAGCCAACTGGCTGAGGCTGCCTCATGGCAGATGCAAAGACTGTGGCTGTACGAGGGATGGACCCAAGAGCTTAGGGGCACCAGGGCATTGTCCAAAACAGGAGAATGAAGGGCTGTAAGAGAGCCAATGTCCAATGGACCAACCTCCTGTAGTAACTGGAGCTGCAGTAACGCGTCAAGTGTGCCATATGCCATGAGCATTAGAGGCTTAGGAGAGGATGCTGGGTATGAATGAGGCAGAGCAAGAACATCAATCTACAATGTATGACCGCTTCAACCAACTGGTTGATGATGCCTTAGGCATTACATTTTGGTTTCTAGATGGAGTAAAGGCCTGCAAGAGCAATGGCAAATATATCAAGGTGTATACTGGCAGGCACTGGTTCATCCAACTGGAGGACTGGGCAGTTGACATGTGCTACCATTTAGCAGCATGCTGCTATAGAGGTGCAGACATGGATTGTGAACAAGTGTTTGTTCTTATTGAATTTCTGAATGACGAGGCCAAAGTGTGGTATTGCCACCATATACTGCACATCAACCAAGCGGTTGAGCATTGGACATTCAAGGATGTGCTAATTGAACTGTACAATCAATTCATAAGTCCATCCACCATGCAGGATGCATGAGAGGCATTCCAGACTGCATTATATAAGGATAGCATGGGGGTACAAGAGTTCTATGACACGCTTTTGGAGCATGCACAGAACATGGCAGTGTACTCCAATGCATATACAATATGCAAGGCATTTGTGGATGGCCTACCAGCCAAGATGAGATGATCTTTATTCAGGGATGATAACCTATCTCCAGAAATAAACACTACAGAAGAATTCCTGGTGTATGCAATCTGATATGAGCAAGTGGCTTGTACAGCAAGCCACTATGAATAGCGTAGTATGTGTTGTCATGCCTTGGCCAGAGGGCCAGTGAAGATTGGTACCTTCCTGGCAAAGAAGGTGGACATGGAGCAGAACTGCAACTCACAATTTGTGGTATAGTGCCTGGAGGCACCAGAGCTGAAGATTAAGCCCACGCCAGCAGGTGCAGAACTGGCCATGGCCAACTCCAAACCAACTGGCTTTGCGCCACGACTAAGTGGAGGGCAACCAGTGGCAAAAATGGGTGCTGGAGCAGGGCAGCCACTGGCAGAAAAGGCCAAGGAAGGATGCTTTGTATGTGGGAGCATGGACCACTGGTCCAAGGAATGCCCCTGCAATCAAAAATAGGTGTACATACGCGCTGCCCATATAGTGGAGGATGAGTCTGGTAGTGAGCTAAATGAGGAACCAGCTGAGGAGGCTAGGGAACCTGAAGAACCGGAGGAGGTCAATGACAACAACGAGGAGGCGGCCAGTGCCATCATCAACGGGAGGAGTATGTCACAGTGGATGTATACAATAATGATTATTATAGTCATGATAGTGACTCTGAGCACCTCATGGCGGTGTTGAAGGTGCTTGAGGAGGAATAAATTATTGGCAATCACCAAGTAAAGATGTGCAAAGTGCATCTGTGCAAGGCACCAGGCAAGTTAAACAGGCTAAAACTGTGGCAAGAAGAGAAACAGTACTTGGTAATGTATGTAAACGTCAAGGGCCACCTGGCCTGGACGTTGTAGGACTTGGAGAGTATGACCACATGAATAACGCTGCAGTTTGCGTACGTTCACAATATTTGTGTCCATGAATTACAATCTCTGCTGACTTTGCAGTTGGGCATAGTGGGGAGTAGGTCCATTGTCCAGTATGGAGCAAAGGTCAAGGTAGATACCTTGGGCTTGGAGACAGTGGAATATGTTGACGTCGCCAACTTTGATCGGTACAATTTGATAATTGGAACACTGTTCCTCAGGTGGAACAATGTGGTGCTGGACTTCATCAATGAAATGGTCATTGTGAATAGAGTGGCCATGCCAGCTGAGAAGGTGGCCTTGGAGGACATGGATGGACAGCTACGCCGTCACAGGGCTACCAAAAGACACTGTAGTGCAAATTGACTGCAAGGTTGCAAGCAGGCAACAGTGGAAGATGAGAAGGAGGTAGTAGAACTTTGGAAGAGCCTGCTTGAAGATGCGGCAGTGGTGTTGATGTCAGCAGAGGAGTTTGAGGTTCTGAATAATCTGGTAGGACAGGCTGAGGAGATGGGGGTTCCCCCACTTGTAAGAGACAAGGATGAAGAGGAGGAACAGCAGGCTACTGCAGGGGAGACTGGAGGGTGGCGACAATTATGAGCTAATCCCACTGTGCTGCCAAATTTCCAGTGGGCATATGACCCAAAAATGCCATGGGAATGGAATGAAGTGGTTGCGTCCATGAGAACTTATGAGTGGTATACTTGTAGAGGGCCTGGCACAATGTTTTGATGGGCTACCAATGACAAGATATTGGAGCCATATGACATTGCCTTTGATGGACAGTCAATATCAGCATGGCAAAGCCAGTACACTTCAACATGTTTAGGGATGAAGGATGACTCAGAAGAGCACATCCGCACGTTACAGGAGAAATACAAGAAAGCATGGCCAGCACCATGGTGACTGAGCAGACGAGTAGAGGGAAAGAAGAGGCCAACCGGCCTCAGTGAGGTAGACATACCATGGCTGCAAGAGCAATGGAAGGAGGAGTTTGCAGACATCATCAATGGAACAAAAGAAGGGTTACCTCTGTAGTGGGAGGTGAACCATGAGATTAATCTCATTGATGAGGGGAGGCAGTATAAATACCACCTGTCTTGCTGCCCATGGGCACTGCAGAACCAACTGCAGGAGAAGACTAATAAGTATATCAATGCGCAGTAGTAGGAGGCTCATCCAGTGGTGCAAGCCACACCGTTGCTATGCATTCCCAAGAAGGATGAGACATTGTGCACTGTGTTGGATGCATGTCAGCACAATGATAACATGATCAAGAATGTGATGCCCCTGCCCAATCAGGAGGTGATACAAGAGGATGTCACAAAGGCAAGATATTGATCAAAGATTGACTTGACGGATGCATACGAGCAAGTGCAAATTTGCACAACAAATGTGCATAAAATGCTGTTCTCATCCCTTATGGGGACATTTGTGAGCAACATTATGCAGATTGGGGACTGCAATGTGCCAGCAACCTTCCAGCGTCTGATGACGTCCATCTTTTGGGATATTATTGGAAAGTTTATACACATTTACTTCGATGATATATTCATTTTCTCAAATAGCATTGAGGAACATGAAGAACACCTAAAAGTGGTGTTTGAGCAACTGTGGGAGCAGGAGCTCTACCTAAAATGAAAAAAGTGCAAATTATACACAGAGGAAGTGGACTGTCTGAGTCATGTCATCAATAATCAGGGTATCCACCCTGAGATGACAAAGATTGACTGCATTTGAGAGTGGTGCATGCCATGCAACTACTGATGCAAAATGTAGGGTTTGTTGAACCAATTAGAAGGACTCCAATCAGTGTAGACAACTAAACTTTACTTTTGTGAGTTTTGTGGGGCTATGACACAGAAACTAACACTTGTAATAAAGTTGTTATAGTTTTGGTAGCTTTATTTTATTATTATAATGAACTAAAGCAGTCCACCACAATGGAAGTTCTCTAAAAAGACACCCAAAAGCGACCCTAATGAAGTCCACTAAATGATAGGCCTAAGCAGTCACACTCCCTAGCCACACAAATGGTTTATTTACTAGATTAACAAAGTTATGCTTGATTTGAGCGAACTTAGTTTACACAAATGGGAGCAATAAGCTCTATTAAAGCTGGTCTGAAGTACTTTACTGATTAGCCTAAGCAGTCCACTCCCTGGGGACTCTGAGCTGCACAGGTATTTCCTTGCTTGAGTCCCCTCCTCCTTGTCCTATTTATACCCCTTTTCCTGTGCATGGACCATGCGTAATTGGCATGTCCACAGACCTCCTATTGGTCTGAGTGCTGGTTAAGATTGAGCTGGCCGGGAGTCAATTCAATAAAATTTACTGAATTGAAGGTTTTTGCTTCAGAAGCCAGTTTCAGGCTATTTCTGGCCTCTGGTTCCATGTTTCCATTATCCAAGACCTGCTAAGGGTCCTTCTGTTGTGTTTGCATGGTTCTGGGGAGTCCAGAAGTACCCATGGGGGCAGGATAGCACTATAATTGAGTGCTATAGGGCTTTGAAAAGGAAAACCATGAAGGTTTGATGGTTCTGATGTGCTGATCGCAGATCATGATCCAGAATCTTTGGTCGCTTGCATCAGTCTTCAATTTGGACTTATTTTCAGCAATCAGATCTTGATCCAAGATTAGATAGTCTATCTTTAGCCTAATCTAATCTTTGATGCATTATCCAACTGATCCATCAATCTGTCTGATAATCTTGCCTGGATCACTCCATGATATCATCATCTGATGGTTGCCAATGTGCCATACTATTTTCAGCTGGATCTTTGATTTTGGATCTTTCCATGATCAAATCAGCTTCTTTAACACAGCCACACTTTGCTTATCATTTCCATCATGATCTATCACTGGATCATCACTGATTGATTGATAGAAGCCCTCGGCTATCACCAATCCATCACTACTCAAAGGTTTGTCTATAACTCAACGAATTATGCACTGTTTGACTTTGTTTGACCAGTTTCAGACTTGTTGAGAGGCAGAGAACACTATGGTATGTCCAGCCTACAGGTTTTGGCTGTCTACTATGTCTGGCTTATGGTTTTCAGCCTTGTTTTTAGACATACTATATATGTTTTTGTCTTATACCGTATAATGCTACTGGTTTCAGTGTTTTACAACGGTGAGCCGCCATATCACTACACTGATATCCAGTGGTTTGTGGGGCTGGTGAACTACATCAGTAACTTCTTGCCAGATGTGTCCGCATATATGGAGCCTTTGCTGGTCATGATCCAAAACAGCACTCTGTTTCATTGGTGGCCATTGCATCAGTGCTGCTTTGAGATGGTTAAGCAGATATGCACAAAAACGCCGGTGATATGGCCAATAGACCCGCATATACCAGAGCCTATTTAGCTTATCTGTAACACATTAAAAACTGGTGTCAAAGCAATATTTGGGCAAGGACCCACATGGCAGAGCTGCTGACTGGCAGGGTTCATGTCTAAGAAGTTTACAATGGCCCAGCAGAGTTATGTGGTGCATGAGCTGGAAACACTTGCCATTCTGGAGGCTCTCCTAAAATGGGAGAATAAGCTGATGGGCTACAAGATCTATATTATTATGGATTATAAGGCCCTGGAATTTTTTAAGACACAGGCGCATCTTATGCCTAGGCAGCGGTGGTGGATTGACTATTTGTCAAGGTATCAATTTGACATCACCTATGTGAAAGGTGAATTGAATAAGGTGGCTGACTGCCTATCTCAATACTTCAAGAGCAATGAGCAGGGGGAGATGCACTTTGCAGGAGAATACATGAGTGTGGATTATTGCATTGACTCTGAAGATGAGGACTTGCCAGTCCACTGGTTCTGAGAGGTGAAGGAACATGTGGTGGATATTTGGGCCATAAGGGCCCAGGAGCTAAGGTGGAGCATGTGGCTCTGGGAGCAAATGGAGGAGAGACAGCTGCAGGCTCAGCAACTAGCTGAAGCGGCCAATGGAGGGGAGGATGAGCAGGTGACCATTAGTGATATTGTCTGAACAGACAAAGAGGCACTGCCATGGCCTGAGAGCAGGATGGATGCAGAGTTCTTGCAGCAGGTGGCACAGGGCTACACAATAGATTGAGTAGCGGCAGAGGTCTTTTGCCATCTGAGTGATCATCCACGGTTTGTCATTGAGGGCAAGCTCCTGTTTACTACCAACCTGCAGAGAGGTAGGGTGCTATGCATTCTGGAAGTGCGGTTGTTAATTACAACAATTCTGGAACAAGGCCATTAGGTAATGGGTCACTTTGGGGACCAGTGTATGCTGGGGTACATTTGATGGTGGTTCTGGTGACCAAAAATGACTGTGGATACAAGCAAATCTTGCTCAACGTGCATGCAGTGCCAGTGCTCAAAGACCTCAAACAAGAAGCCTTTGGGGAAGTTGCATTCCTTGCCAGTCTTCACCAAGCCTTGGGACTCAATTAGAATGGATTTTGTGGGGCCTTTCCTGGAAGCTTGGAGCTACAACTACATGTGGGTAGTGATTTGTTGTATGACCAGAATGGTCCATCTGATCTCGGTTACAACAATGGCCATGGCTAAGGAGCTGTTGTGGCTATATCTAAAGGACATTGTGCAGTTGCATGGCCTTCCTAGCTCGATTGTGAGCGATCGCGACACTAAATTCACGTCCTAGTAGTGGAGAGAACTTCATCGACTCATAGGAGCTAAATTGCTCATGTCAATGTTGTAGTCTGGTGTTTCTGTCCACACAGAATCTGGATTTGCCAAAGAGACAGAGATAAACTGTGCCCTAAGTAGGTGGGACCCTATCAGGTCCTGAAGGCTGAGGTGCGGACGTCAAATTACGTCCTGGAGTTGCTTGTGGCTCTACAGGCTAGAAGGATTGTCCTTAAGTTCCATGTGTCACTGCTGCAACTGTTCTAGGTGAGTGATGATACGCTGTTTCTGAACAGAGCTACGCTGGAGCCATATGACTTTGGAGTCCCAGAGGGCCAAGAATAGTTCACGGATGAAATTGTAGGCCACAGGTGGGCCAGCAACAAGAGCCTGGAGCTCCAGGTGCAGTGGAGTCTTGGAGACACAACATAGGAGCTGTTGGCTCACTGTGCCAAATTGGCAGTGTTGGATAGATACTTGGAACTGCAGGGGGTCTGTCAATCCAGGTGGTGCATGAGGGAGGCCGCTGATGATGCTCAAAAGTCGCTAAGCACTGTCAAGGGTAAATGGTACCTAGCAACTGAGAAGCATAATGTGTTTGGGCGGTTGCTAATATTGAGAAAGTCTGGGCAGGGTCCCAGAAACCTAGTTTGTTAAGAAAAATTAAGAAAGTATAATGGAAGTGCTTAGCAATCTAAGCTGTGTAGCCTGCAAGGCGTTAGGATGACAATAGTTGGTAAGGAACTTGGCAACATAACAGAGTCAATATGCTGATATGACGGCCTGCCATTGTGGAAACATGAAAGAAAATATACATTATTCATGGAGGTACAAAAGAAACATAAAACATGTCTAGAAAATGCTGAAATCTGTAAGCAAGACATGTGCCAACAGTGGAAAACCGTAGGCTAGACATACTATAATGTTCCAAATGATAGCCAAAAGCTTCTATCAATCAATCAGTGATGATATGAAATTAGATTTTGATGGAATGATAACCAAGATGTGGCAGTACCAAAAGAAGCTGACTTGATCACAGAAAAATCTGCAATCAAAGAAGAGCTGAAAATAGCATGCAGCACTCGGCAGCCATCAAAATTGATTGGATTAATACTATCTAATCTTGGATCAAGATTCAAATACCAAAATCAGTCTAAATTAAGGATTGATGGAATCAATCAAAGATCCTGGATCACAATCTGCGATCAGCGCATCAGAACCATCAAACCTTCATGGTTTTCCTTCCTGGAGCCTTACAGCACTCAATAATAGTGCTATCTTGCCCTTCTGAGTATTTCTGAACTCCCCAGAACCACGCAAACACAACAGAAGGACTCTTAGCAGGTCTCAGATAATGGAAACGTGGAACCAGAGGCTGGAACTAGCTTGAAACTGGCTGCTGGAGCAAAAACTTTCAATTCAGTAAAATTTATTGAATTGAACCCCAGTAGGCTCAATCTCAACCCATACCTGGACCAATGAGATGCTTAGGGGCCCCGGATCATGCATTGTCTGTGTGCACCAGTAGGGATATAAATAGGACAGGAAAAGAGGCACCCAGGCAAGGAACTACCTGTGCAGCTCAGAGTCCCCAGGGAGTGGATGGCTTCAGCTAATCAAGTAAAGTACTTCAGACCAGCTTTAATAAAGCTTATAGCCTACCTTTGTGTGAACTAAGTTTGCTCAAATTCAGGCTTAACTTTGTTAATCTAGTGAATAAACCATTTGTGTGGCTCAAGGTCCCTAGGGAGTGTGACTACTTAGGCCTATTATTTAGTGGACTTCATTGGGGTTGCTTTTTGGTATCTTTTTAGAGACCTTTTATTGTGTGGACTACTTTGGTTCATTATAATAATAAACTAAAACTACAAAAACCATTTCAATTTTATTACAAGTGTTAATTTCTGTGTCATAGCCCCACAAAACTCACA
>QLOM01017708.1:0-13367 GCA_003313785.1 Termitomyces sp. MG148 | reverse complement strand
GTTTAGTTGTCTACACTGATTAGAGTCCCTCTGATTAGTTCAACAAACCCTACATTTCACATCAACATGGAGGTAACGCCAGAGTCTGAACCAAACAAATGCATTCACATTGATCTCTGGGGGCCTGCCTTAGTTGCCTCTTTAGGAGGAGCATTGTATATGATGCTTGCCATAGACAGTGGTATCACAACCCACTTGACTAACTCCTGGGCCTGAGCTCCAGTTCCAGGACCCTCAACGCATTCCTTGGCAACCACTCCTGTGACTACTCAACCCCAGGACAAACCCAGACAAATCCACCAACATGGCTATCATGTCACACTCTGGCAATCCCCACAAGGCCCTAGTCACACAGATTGAGCAACAATACTAGGAAGACCAGAGCAAGCTACCAGCTCCCCAAACAGCCTGGAACAACTTCAGAAACAGCAATTGACCAGCCAGCACCTCCACATCCCAAAATAATTGACCCTCTAGCACTCCCCAAACTAATAACACCACCTCATGACCCACCACTAGTCAAAGACCTCCTCTAGCATGGGCCATGCTCTGGGCCCTCAACCTCCTGCCCAGCTCAACGTTGCCAACATTAACAATGCCCTGCAACCCCCCACCAACACCCCAGAAATCCTCCAGAATCAAAACAACAATGCCTCAGACCAGTTTGACAACAAAAAAGACCTACACACTAACCAGTTCTGAAGCAGACCATGGATCAACATACCTGAAGAAACGCAGGAGAAGCAGCACCAAGAAGGGGCTTGCATTCTGTGCAGTGAGCAGGGTCACTTCATCAATAACTGCTCTAAGCACCAGACCATGGGCTAGGCCATCTGAACTATTGACAGAGAAGAATGCAATTTCCAGTTTATGGAAAACAAGGCAGTGATTTAGGATTAGAAGACGCTTCAAAACTACTCAAAACAGAGGAACAAATCCTACACAAAGTAGTCCTCTCAGAAGATTATGAATTTGCTGATGTGTTCTCTGAAGAGAGCGCCAGAGAACTTCCTTTGCACTGACTCTACAACTACCAGATCAACCTTGAGGAAGGGACTTCACCCCTTTTTGGCAAAATCTACAACATATCAAAAGTCGAGCTCCATGCTCTAAAGGGCTACCTTGACAATATGCTTGGAAAAAATTTCATATGCCCCTCAATCTCCGCTGCTGGTGCTCCAGTCCTGTTTGCTAAAAAGAAGGATGGCTTCCTGCGCCTTTGCGCCAACTACTGAAGACTCAATCAAGTCACCAAAAAGAACTGGTATCCTCTTTGTCAGGGGATAGGTCCTTGGACCATCCACCCTAGCCTTGCTTAGTCTGTGTTGACGTTGGCACCTATATCTAGCCACTATTCAGACCGCTCTGGCCCTATCCTGCTCCATCCCTGTCTTAGCAGGTTAGCTGGTCTTTGGACCCACTCTACTTGCCGGCAGGCCTTTATGCCATTGGCTGGCTTACTTATGCTGACTATTGCTTACTTATTAGTGCTTAGTACATACCGGCCCTATTAGTTAATACACTGTAGTCATAGTGTATCCAATATAGTATATAAGTAGGACTGGTAGATAGAACATCCCCAGTCTTAGCAATAGCATTGCTTCTGGGTCTACACATTAGCATTACTATGAGCTCCTTAGTGATGACCTTGCTTTCTGCTCTTGCCCTTCTGCTCCACTCTTTGTTAGTGGCCTGCCTTCTTGCCTGCCAGTTGCTTGTCACTGTGCTTGCTCAACACTCACTCCACTTAGTGGTAGGCTTGAGTAGTTGATGTGTCTGCCTAGCTTTTCACGATAGAGCATCCTCTTACACTCTCCTTCTCATCAGTAACCTAGTTGACTGCCTCCACAGCGCCAAGTGTACACCAAAATCAACCTCTGGTTGGGCTACAATAACATTTGCATAGTCCCGGAACACAAATGGAAAACCGCCTTCCGCACCTGCTATGGCCTCTTCAAATACCTTGTAATGCCTTTCGGCATGACCAACTCCCCCACCACCTTCCAGTACTTCATGAACAACATCTTCCACAATATGAACAATGTCTTTGTCATTGTGTACCTGAACAACATTCTCATCTACTTGAACTCATTGAAGGAACACTGGAGTCACATCTGCAGCATTCTAGAGCGTCTCTGGGAGCACAATCTCCATGTCAAACCAGAAAGGTGCTCCTTCCACACCACCAAGGTCAAGTATTTCAGCATCATTGTCACTCTGGATGGTGTTTGCATGGACCCTGCCAAAGTTGAAGCCATTCTCAGTTGGCCCCAGCCATGAAACGTCAAAGAGGTACAGTTTTTTCTTGGTTTTGCCAACTTCTACCACTGGTTCATCAACAACTACTCTGGTATCACAAAACTTCTCAACCAACTCACGTGCAAGAACTCCCTCGAAACTGGAACAGCAAGTGCCAGAGCATGCTTGAACTCCTCAAAAAGGCCTTCACCACCACTCCCATCCTCCACCACTTCAACTCTGCCCTCTCTGTTGTGCTTGAATGCAACGCTTCTGACTATGCCATTGCCAAAATATTCTCTCAGATGGAGCTTGGAACAAATAATCTCTGCCCCATTGCCTTTTATACTCGCTCAATGATCCATGCCAAACTCAATTATAACATTTACAACAAAGAACTGCTTGCTATTGTAGAAGTCTTCAAGCAGTGGCGGGTCTATCTTGAAGGGGCTCCACATTGCATCCAGGTCTACTTGGACTACAACAATCTTTAGTACTTCACAACCACCAAGCAGCTCAGCCGCCACCAAGCTTGCTGGTTGGAGATCCTCTCTGAGTATGACTTCACTATTCACTATTGCCCTGGGCAGCTCGGGGCCAAGCTAGATGCACTCACACAATGATCAGACATCTACCCAAAGAAGTCATTTGAAGCGGAGAAAAACACCTTCAACAACTGCATTGTAATCCCCCCTGAACACCTCTACACAATACTAATCATAAACAAAGAAGGAATCCTCCACCAAATTTGCAAGGCCTCCTCTAAATGACTACTTTACCCAACACAACCTTTGAAACACCTCCACCCTCACCTTCCCAATTAATCCCTTGTTTGCTTTATCCCTGGACAACTTACTCCTCCTCCAGTACAGACAAATCTATGCCCCAGACCACAAGAACATAAGGCTCAACATCCTACAACAATACCACAACTCCAGAATCTGTAAAACATACTAGCTTATCTCCTGCATGTACTTCTGGCCCAGCCTGAAGGAGGATGTTGCCTGCTACATCAAGGCTTGTGAGCCCTGCCTCTAGGCCAATGTTCCTTGACACTGCCCCTATGGTCTCTTGAAACCCCTCCTTATAGGACGCTGCTCTTGGTCCTCTATCTCCATAGACCACATTGTTGAATTATTGGAGTTGGAGGGGTACAATGCTAGTCTTGTCATTGTCTGCTGCCTCACCAAACAAGCCCTCTTCATCCCCTACCACACCACTCACAATGCTCTGGAGTTTGCCAGACTCTGTAAGGGCAACCTCTGGAGGCTATGGCTCAGTCACACAGCCAGCAGAGGTAAATCCAAAGTATATATAGGTAATACAACAATAACTACTCACTTGGCAAAGGAAAATCCAAAGAGAACAAGTCTAGGGATTCCCTTGGGAAGTAACTGTATAGCATGACAAAAGCCACAATAAAATTTATAATCTAAAAAAGGAAAATCTCCAAAAATAATCAAAAACTCGGAAATTGCCATTGCCAGAGGTCATGCACATGTCTCATGTGACTTGCTTAGTAATTTGGAGGCTAGCCTCGAGATGACTAAGCCTCTGGATGCTTACTAAGCCTCTGGAAGCGTTGGCTACACTTGTTGAATGATAACTAAAGAACCAAAGTACCTCAAGGACTGAGAATAGTACCAATAGATAGTGTTGAAAGAATAGAAGCAATAAAGTAAGAGAGTGACAGCAGAAATAGGGAAATAAATAGAGGAAGAATGAAAGAATAAGAAGTGGAAGAAGGGAGAAATGAGGAGTCCCCTGACAGACTCTTCCTTAAGCACAACAAAGTTGCCCATAATCTCTGGGAGCTTCACCAATTTCTCCAGGAAGAAATTGACACCACCAACAAAGCCTATGCCAAGCACGCCAAGCATGCTGACACCTGCTGCAAAACCACACCCAACTGGACTCCCAGAACACTTGTATGGCTTGACCAATGCAACCTCAAAACTCAATGACCCTCTGTCAAGCTCAACCATAAGCAACTGAGACTCTTCAAAATTCTCTGCAAAGTCTCCTCGCATGCCTACAAACTCAACCTACTCCTGGGCCTTAAGGGTCTCCACCTAGTATTCTACATATGCCTCCTCAACAAGCATGCCCTGGACCTCTTTCCTGGCCAATAACTTAGTAAATCTCCGCTAGTCAAGGTTGAAAGTGAGGACAACTACGAGGTCAATTAGATCCTTGACTCCCAACTTGTCTGAGGCCGCCTCTATTACCTAGTATGATGGTATGATGGAAAGGATACGAATCCAAGGACAACACCTAGGAACCTTGAAAGAACCTTGCCAGCGCTTCTGCCAAGCTCTGGAACTTCCACCAACAACACCTCAATAAGCCCCAGGACCCCTGGGATTAGATCACACAGATGGCCTTAGTGGGCATAACCTCTGCTTTTGAATTCACCAGGGATTCAACTCCCACCCAGACCCTTGCGTACTTTCTTATTTTTTTTTTTGCACTGTCTAAAGAATAACAGAAAAAGAAATTTTAGCAACAAAAAAAGAAGAACTGTGTACAAGCTAGTATTACAATATAGAACAACAATGATACAACTCTAATTCAAGACAAATTCACAACTTCCTCAATCCTGGCCACCCCTTTCCAAACTACCTCTGCCTTGACTCCTTGGCTGCTTCATGTCCTTGATCGCCAATGCCACCTCCATCTGCAACACAAGTGCCACCATGTTGTCCTTGTGACGCAGTAAATCCTCCTCTGCGTCTGTTGCCACCTCCAGCCATGACTCTGGAGGAAATGTGTTCCTTCGCCGGTGCCCCACTAACAATGACTCCAGTCATGCTGCCCCTTGTTTGAGCTTAGGTGGCAGATCAAACGGCATCTGCTCTATGCCCTCTTGGAGCAATGTCTGTGCTGCTGAGGCACTATCAAGTAACACATGGTGCTCTTGGACCCAACTTAAGAAGTAGGCTAATCAGTGCTTGGATTAATAAAAGGGATGCCACATATGGAGAACAGCTGCCTGCCCCACCACTACCTTCATCAACCAATCCTGCCACTGGACCACCAACTCCTCGATCCTTCTCGCCTCCTGGACCACCCTTGACAACTGCTGAATCTGCTCTGCTAGCGGAGCAATTGACATCTGTGCTCCTCCTACTCTCAGCACTGCTACCGCCTCTCTCTCCTGCTGCAATAGTGTCTGCAAATCCCAGATCTTGATTGCCCATGCATTCACTACATCTACCACTGCTTGTCGGTCCCGCAGCGCCTTGTCACGCTCCTCATGCACCTTGACTAATTCCACCTCATGCTGCGCCAGCCCCCATTACCTGCTTGATCCACTGACGCAACTTCAGATTTGCTATTGAGAGCACTCAATTGGCTATGACTTGGGAGTGATCAGTAAGTTGTGAAGACCAGGGAGGGCTAGAGAGGCCCACCACAAGCAACGCCAACTGCCAGAGGCACTTGGAGGGCTGGCTTGGCCCTATCTCTGGAGATGGCAATGCTTGATGCTTACTCTTGTCTCAAGGGACCGGAGCAACAATAGCTGCTTGCCGCACCCCCTGCAGAGGCCCCACCTGTCAGGGGACTCCTTATTTCTCCCTTCTTTCACTCCTTATTCCTTCATTCTTCCTCTATTTATTTCCTTATTTCTGCTGTCACTCTTTTACTTTACTGCTTCTATTTTTTCAACACTATCTATTAGTACTATTCTCAGTCCTTGAGGTGCTCTGGTTCTTTAGTTATCATTCAAACAAGTGTAGCCAACGCTTTCAGAGGCTTAGTCATCTTGAGGCTAGCCTTCAAATTACTAAGCAAGTCAAATAAAACATGTGCATGACCTTTGGCAATGGCAATTTCTGATTTCATTGATTATTTTCAGAGATTTTTTTTTAGATTATAAATTTCATTGTAGCTTTTGTCATGCTATACAGTTACTTCCCACACTTCTGGAGCCTTGGAAGCGTTACTCCTGGCATAGGGAATCCCTAGACTTGTTCTCTTTGGATTTCTCTCTGCCAGGTGAATAATTATGGTTGTATTACCTATATATACTTTGGATTTCCCTCTGCCAGCTGTGTGACTGAGCTATAGCCTCCAGAGGTTGCCCTTACAAAAACATGGTGGAGCCCTCAGCTCCAGCTGGGACTCCGACTGCAAAAACCACTGCTGTCAACACATCCTCATCCACTGGCCTTGTGGGCCCCAATGAATGGGTGGGGGCATGTGCTAATAAGAACAGTCCTCGTAAGCTAGCATCCACAACTATGAGTTCATCTTGTAGCTTGGATGGCATTGGAGTGAGTTCTCTCGCTTCCTTCTGATGCTGAAATGCCTTCTGCACTTCAGCTACTACCTCTTGCTGCCCATCATTGTAGGCCATGTCTTGAGCCCTGAGGTGCTTTGCCTCGGCCTACTCCTCTGGTGACAACGGATGCCTCTTCAAGGCATTAGCAAAAGTCTTGATAGTATTGTTGTTATGCTGTTGTAGCATAACAATTTTGTCAAGGAGCTCAGTAATAACTACCTAGGCAACAGAATCCTTCAAAAAAGATGATTCCAGTGGCACTCTCTGGCTGGCAGACACCAAACATCTCCATACTAACTCTACTTGCAGGTCTTAGGACCTCCAAAGGTATTACTACCCCCTTTTCCTTTCTTTTCTCCACATATGAAATGTACCATGGAGATGGCATGTGCTTTGGCAAGAGGAACTACTGACAAGAAGGCATTTGAGGTCTAAGTAGACCTTGCACCAGCCCTTGCAATGTGGGCTTATCCCACCTGCACCCTATGAGTTTACATGGTGCTCCTTCACATGCTGGGTAACTCCTTGGAGGCAATTGCCTCTGGTCTCTTCTATACACTGTAAGAGTAGCCTCCAGAGGTTGTGGCTAAGTCACACAACTGGCAGAGAGAAATTCAAAGTTTATTAGAATAGTACAGTACAACAGAAATATACCTGGCAGAGGGAAATCCAAAGAAAAAAAGTCTAAGGATTCCTCTGCCATGGCGCAGCGCATCAGCACAGGTGGCAGAGGTGTGGGAACAACTATGCAATACTTCTCAGAAGGCGTAGGAGCATCCCAGAAAACTCTGAGGTTCTGAAAAAGGAAGTTCCAGAAATAGAAGTCCCCTGATATATACCTCTTGGAGAAGCAGTGTGCAGTTTTGTTGTTGTCAAAGTTTGGCTACCTCAACTCTTCCTTGCATGGGGCATGACGACTCCTCATCAACTTCCATAGGTGCTACCTGTGGTGCAATTAGTGCATGATTATCAGAAAGGACCATACTTGCACTCTGGGTCTGCACCTGCAGAAACGGCATCAGCACATCATCAGCAACTGACCCATTTGCTGTCCAAAACCAACCAGTTCTAGAAAATACAGCATAGGCATGAATTGAGGAAAGAATTGTTGTTGTCCAAATTGGGCAGGAGGCTGCCCAAACTGGGACATTGTCAAGTACAATGCCACACTCAGCATTGTCATTAATAGTGGCTGTTGTTGTTGTTGTGGGGGCGGTTCCCTTCCTCCTCTGGAACCCTGCAGGTTCTAAGGCTATGACTAAGGCATTGTACTTTGAGACAAGTATGACATTTTTTGCAGACAATGTTGTTGTTGGTGAGAAAAAAGAAAAAATTCTTACTCATCAGGTTATATAACCTGATCCAATCAAAAGATATGCCTTTTTTAATCCATACTATCTGATCAAATGGCATCTTATCCATCTTATCTGTACAGATCGTGCCTGATCCAATTGTAATCTTATTAATCTCCAATAAAATAGTAGATCTGATCTTTCATCAGATCTGGCTTACTCAGGCTAAGCACGTGAGCGCTTGGCAAGCTGACTTGGGCATTTGATGCCCTGCAGCTCTAAGTATTGCTCCAAAGCTGCAAGCTTTGAGCATGTCTGATATGGCTCCCATATTGTATCACCAGCACTCCACTGTACCTCAAATTTGAGGTGCATTCCTTTTTGCCATCAATGGCCCAGAATCTCCTCAACAAACCATTCCTGTTTGTCACTGATACCAAGTCATAAATTTTGGGTGTCACCCGATTTGGAAACATAGCATCATTGTTTGCATTGTATTGTCTGAGTAACAATACATAGAACTTGAGTACAATGTGTCTTGCTTGTAGAGCTGCAGGCAGCTCTAGTACATAGTTCAATGTACTTGGTTCTGCGACCAAGATTTTGTAGGGTCCAATGAACTTTGGACACAACTTCCTCATCCTTCCTTTTGGGAGGTTAAGATTCTTGGTTAATAGGTATACTAGCATGCCAGGCGTTAGTTTAGGCTCATCACTCCGCTTATTATTTGCATGTCATGCCTGTATGACACGTGCTGCAATGATTGCATCATGCACATTGGCCAGATCCTCCAATGCTTTTTGCATAAAGTCCTTCACACCTTTGTGAACAACCTTATTCCTTCTAAGCTCTTGAAGCATGGAGGGCATGTAACCTCTATTGAGTTCAAACGGTGTGTATTTTGTGGTTTCTGACACACTCGCATTTATAGCAAACTCAGTCAGGGGTATCTTATCTACCCAGTTGGTCCCATCAGACCACTGTATGGAAGATCTAAGCAATACTCCTATTTGCTCGCTCTGTCTGTCCATTCATCTGCAGATGGAACAAGGTTGACATGAGCAGTTTAGCTCCCAGGAGCTTGTGCAGCTCCCACCATCAATGAGACGTGAACTTTGCATCTCTATTAGAACTTGGAAGGCCGTGCAGCCTTACAATCTCCTTCAAGTAAATCTAGGATAATTTGGACGCAGTAGTGGTTGTATGCACCGGTATCAGGTGCACCATCCTGGTCATGCAGCAAATTACCACTCAAAGGTAATTGTAACCTTTGGATTTGGAAAACGGACTGACAAAATCCATTCTAATGGAGTCTCAAGGTTTTGTTGGGATAGGCAGAGAATGCAACTTTCCTGCAGGTTTCTTATTGCTGGTCTTTGACCACTGGCAGGTCTTGCAGGTCTGACAGAACTTTGTTACTTCCACCTGCATCTGAGGCCACCAGTACCACTGCTTCAGGTATTCAAGTATCTTGTTGGTCTCAAAGTGACCAACACTCTCATGAGCTTGAGTGACAATCTGGGTAATAATAGTTCAATTGTGTGGTAAACATACCACTTTACATCCTTGAACATTCATTATCCTGATCATTGCATCCTCATTCATGCTGAAGCATGGGTGAGCTAAGGCGTTTTGCTGGATCTCAGCAAGGAATGAGTCTTGGTTGTATTTTCTATATACAGCACATAGAAACTCATTGCTTTGAGGTACAGGAGAGTCAGCATACTCTCCTGCTAGCACCAACGCATCTGCAAGGGTAATGCCTTGGCCAGATGGTTCAAGGCCTCCACCTTCCGCATTGTGATTTAATGTTACTATCACCTTTAGCTGAGCCTGCTCAAGTTGCTCAGTCTCTATGTCTCGGACTTTGTGCCACTTCTGCAAGTGTCAACTTTGTCAAAGTTTGTTTGCTTGCATGGCCCAAAGCTCCACTACATGCTCCTTCACTTCCTTGTAGCAATAATTATGGCAGTTGCCTTGGGGATCAATGCAAATATCCACATTAACATATTCATGTATGTTGTGATATTTGCCAACTCTGTCACTCTCAAAGTATCTTAAGAGACAGTTGGCAACCTTATTCAATTTGCCTTTGACATATGTAATGTCAAAGTTGTATCTCAACATGTAGTCAATCCACTGGCATTGCTGAGGAGACAGAGTTGCTTGAGTCTTGAAGAACTCAAGCACTTTGTAATCTGTAATGATGTGGATCTTGTATTTCATCAACTTGTCTTCTTACTTGAGGAGTGCCTCAAGTATTGCCAGTGTCTCCAACTCATGGATGGCATCATTCTACTGTGCCAAAGTGAACTTCTTTGACATGAACCTGGCTGGTCAGCAAGTCTACTAGGAGCTTTCCTGGCCATACATCACACTAACTCCTGTCTTCAATGCATCGCAAATGAGCCAGATTGGCTCATCATGCCTTTCAATTAGCCAAATAACTGGAGTCTTTGAGCAGATCCATTTGATCATTTCAAAGCAACACTAGTGTATGGGTCTCCATATGAATGGAGCCCTGTTCTGTGTAATGGACATCAATGGTCCAGTATACACTGTTATATTGGGCAAACAATTGCCGATACAGTTCACTAGTCCAACAAATCATTGAACATTGTTATAAGTCCATAGCACGTGCCACTTGTGTATGTGGTCAATTTTGTCCTGGTCAGGGTGGATACCCTGACTGTCAATCTTGTGTCCGAGGCAATCCACTGTCTTGGCATACAACTCAGATTTCTTCCATATGAGGTATAGCAAATTGGACTTCAATCGTAATTATTTGAATATAACACAAAGATGTTTTTCATGTTCTTTGATTGAATTGGAATAGATGAATATGTTGTCTAAATATATGTAGACAAATCTACTGATCACATCCCAAAAGATAGAAGTCATCAACCTCTGAAACATGGCAGAAACATTGCAGTTTCCTATCTGCATTATATTGCTAACATATGTTTCTGTTATCAACAAGAATACTGTCTTTGAAATGTTGGACAAGCAAATTCTCACTTGTTTGTATGCATCCATCAGGTCAATTTTTGACCTGAACTTTGCTCTTGCTATGTTTTCCCAAATCACTTCTTGATCTGGAAGTGGCATGACATTCTATACCGTGTTATCATTGCATTTGCATGCATCCAACGCAGTCCTCAAGGTACCATCCTTCTTTGAAATGCATAGTAATGGTGCAGCTTGAGAGGCTGGTCTTGCCTCCCACCACTGAGCTCTTAAGTACCAATTGGTCTTGTCTCTGAGCTACTGCTGTAGCGCCATTGAACATTGTGGCAAATAGTACTTATAGACCTTATTTTCATCAATAAGGTTGATTTTGTAGTTGACTTCATGCCAAGAAGGTAATTCTTCCTTGGTTCCATTCAAGATGTCTGCAAATTCCTGCTGCCACTGCAGCTGCAGGTTCAAAATGTCTTCCTTTGTAAAACCAATGGTTTTACTTTTGCCTTTCAGTCCTATGTCTCAACATGGACATATGGTTACTTTTGCTTGTGCCACTAAATGAGCATACTTCTCTTTGAAGGCAGTAATCCTCAGCTCACTCTCATCTGGTATGTGCAGTTGCACAGGTGCAATCCCTTTGCTTCTCCGCAGTATCACAGAGAGTTCATTGAAGAACACCTTACTCAGTGGCAAGATCTTGTTGTCACTAGCCTGACAATACAATTCTTCTTTTGGCATTAAGCATGGTCCATTCCACACGTACATTGATGCCACAAATTCATTCCACTTGGCAGGCATTTATGGATTAAATGCTCACTCAAACATGGGATGAGGTACAGGACAATTCCAGATTAACCTATTTGTGCTTGTAAAAGATGTCTTATCCTCCATCACCATCTGATTACTGCTTGACACAAGGTCTTCAACCTTGATTCTTGACAACATTGGCTGGCATTCCATGCTAGACATGTGCTGAGGCCTCTTGTCTTCAGGCTTACACTGCTTTTTACACTTTTTCTTGGGGCTTTTTCCTCTCTTCAGAGTACGTTTGTACTTTAAAGCCTTGCTCTCCAGCACCATCAGTGCTGGACTATTTGCTGGCAAGCTCACACAAGCTTGCTCCTTGTCCTCTCCATCCTCTACGGTGTGTGCTTTCCCATCACCGTCTAGTCAGTTCTGCCTGATTAGCAGCTTCTTCTTCATGGCACAATATCAATAAAGACATCCATTGCTATTGTCCATGGTGACCCATACTGCAGAGATAGCATTGCCATCTACTACTATCTTGTTCTTCTTGAAATCAAGAAGAACATTGTGCTTCCTCATATAGGAAGTCCCAATTATCATGTCGTAGCAATCAAAATTTGCTACGTCCAGATACTCCTTAGTCTTTAATTTTGCACATACAATTGTTGCTTGTGTACCAAACTGCACTGCAGCTCTGCTGCTCACAGTGCCTAGCAAGAGGAGTAGTGGCTCTTTCAGCTTGCTCACATACACATCATGCACTTGACAAAACTGAGGTGTTACTCCAGTAGTCATGCTCCCTAAGTCCCACAAAGTCTATGCTTTGTGGCCATTCACCTCAATGTATAACGCAAGGCACTCCTTGTTCTCGTGCTTCAACACTGGCCTTGCCAGTTTCTCTAGAACCTTGCAAAGGTGTGCCTTATACACCTTCACGTTGGCGGCTCCAATTGGCTGGTTGAGTGTATTGGCCAGGTAGTCAGTCAGAGCTCCCAATGAACTCTGAAATCAGACTCTCGAGCATAGAAGTCATTGTCCTATACGTTAACCTCAACATACTTGTTATCCGACAATTTTTCTTGGTTAAAGGCATTCTCAGCCTCTGGTGCATCTTTGATGAGGTTATCCATCTCATTGTCCTCAATATCAGGTTTATTACCTGAATCTACCCCATCATCATCAGGGATAGTTGTTTGTGCCATACATACATATGCACACGGCTTGGCCACTATCAGGGGACAGATCCTTGGACCGTCCACCCTAGCCTTGCTTAGTCTGTGTTGACATTGGCACCTACATCTAGCCACCATCTAGACCGCTCTGGCTCTATCCTGCTCCATCCCTGTCTTGGCATCGACACTTGGCAGGTCAGCTGGTCTTTGGACCCACTCTACTTGCTGGCAGGCCTTTATTCCATTGGCCGGCTTATTCATGTTGACTGTTGCTTACTCATTAGTGCTTAGTACATACCAGCCCTATTAGTCAATACACCATAGTCATAGTGTATCTGATGTAGTATATAAGTAGGACTGGTGGATGGAACATTCCCAGTCTTAGCAATAGTATTGCTTCTGAGTCTATACATTAGCATTACTGTGAGCTCCTCAGTGACAACCTTGCCTTCTGCTCTTGCCCTCCTGCTCCACCCCTTGTGGGTGGCCTGCTTTCTTGCCTGTCAGTTGCTTGTCACTGTGCTCGCTTGACACTTGCCCCACTTGGTGGTTGACTTGAGTGGTTGATGCGTCTACCTGGCTTTCCACAATAAAGCATCTCCTTACAGCCACTGGCCATCCACCACTCTCAGGGCATTTATTTGCATCATGTCCAGGTTGCTCACATTT
>QLOM01017707.1:0-30805 GCA_003313785.1 Termitomyces sp. MG148 | reverse complement strand
CCACGTCCTTTAGACTTCTCTGCAAGCAAACCTCTGGAAACTTGAGCGGAGAGTTTGGCCGTATATCGAGCATGTTCAAGCCTTTTGGCGGGCATATAATCGCCGATCCATTCACGTAGAGTCCTAGGTATGTAAGCGACAAAATGTTGCAAAAAAACCTGCATTTTAGTCGGTTGTGTGAAGAGACTCAAACTGTGCGGATTCAGAGGTTTTTCCTTAGAAAGAAAGCCGGGTCTTACAGCAAATTTCCGTAAGCTTTTCCAAGCTCATTTTTGCCGTGTTCAAGAGTTTGGAATCGATAATCAAAAGCCACTAGACTTGCCGTGTTTAATGTAGACATGACCTGAGGACTCGGTGACCGTACCTTCGCCAATGGCATCCAAGGTGCATCGTGAAGCCCATTGCGGTACATTGATAATGGTCGAGTCCTCTCCACTAGCCGAAATGATATCCTTCCAGCTCTTGACCATCTTCAAGTGATGATTAGTCATAAATCTCTAGGAAATCATCGGTTTCATACCCTCGCTGCACATCCAGAGAAGACTGGTTGATAGAACCTCGCCTCGGGTCCGGAGAACCCAGGTAACATGATTTTCCGTTGCCGTTTGTGTGTTTCACCTAAGATACAGATAATTTTAAAGAACATAAAAATATAAATTAGATCTGAATTATCATGATGGACGTACCATCTGCCCAAGTAATGCTTTTGCCGCTTGTGAGGCGTGATATTTCCTTGCGTTCTGGTTGTTTGGGAAAATGGTAGCCGGAAGTCTGATAGATATATTGGAGGGCTTTAGCATCGGAGATAAGGAGGCGGTCTTCCTGTTAGCCAACGTGCTTCAAAGAATGGAAGAGGAGGGTCAAGCGCGTGACTTACGCCAAAGAGTGCTTTGAATCTGATGATATCTCCGTATTTGGCCTGCCATTTGAACTCTGTCTGGAGAATGAAACATAAGACGCCTCATGGAACATGAGAGGTGACTAACCTCTGCAGCCTGACATTGAACAAGTTCTACAAGATTTCCTGTTGACATCGATGCACGCATGAGCAATAAAAATTTACATGCGAGTACAGGAAAAGGACATCACCAAAAATGAAAGAAGGCGATTCCGGGCCAGGTATATGAGCAATAGAGATACGCTTCAGGCGTACATAAAGACGATACAAAATGGTCGATATGAGAACGCCAAGGAAAACATACGATGTTGAGATACTCATTGGGTGGGAGTAATGGGAGCTAAACAACATCGACTGACACTGGCTTCTTATAAAGAGTGGTCTGGATATTTTTGAAGGCCGAGACTGGTCCTGAGAGAAAGTCGCATGCAAATATGGGTTATCCGGATTTTGTACAAGGACGGTGGACTTCGGAGGAGAACCCAACCGTTTATATGTATGGCGCTTGCTAAAGAAAGAACGTTGCCAAGCGTGCGTGTATCTTTATGTCCGGAATCGTCGTACATTTGTCTTCGTTGATGACCAAAGGGCGACTTTGTGCCGCACGAGCAGACCGATTGCGTTAACGCACCTCACGCGACACAATCTCGTGAATATAAAGAAGACGTACACTAAGATACGCGAGGTATACATTTACAAAGACATTGCAGCTTGATCTGAAGATTATGAAAAGGGCTAACTCAGAGGTCGAAGAGCAAAGAGACACAGGATGAGTAAGGTCATTCGCAGCAAACGAAACAGTACACCGTAGGAAGGAGATAAGAAAACCAAGTCCTTTGTCGTTGTCTTGTTGCAAGTCCTAGGTCCAGCCTGGGAACTCCTGTTCAGAGGTAACCCGGCTGGCCTCTTGACTTGAGAAGTTCGGAGAAAGTTGACCCGAATATTAATATTATTGGACACGTGACGGGTGTTTCTGCAACCGTTTGTCCCGATCAGCCTGCACATGGAATTTCTCTCCCAGACTTACGTTGCACTCCGAGGACCTACCGGGGCGCTGCAGACGCCCCAGGACACCATCAACAGGCTCAGCGATCGTCTCTCGCCGGCCACCCTTCTTGCTGATCGAAGAGCAGCAGTGCTAGCCTTGAAGGGGCTTTCTCGTGATTGCAAGCGCGATGTCGGTGATCGCGCGCTCTCTGGTCTATTGGAAGTGCTTGCAAATGACGCTGAGGTGGATGCAGACATAGGAAAGGCAACTCTGGAAACTCTTCAACTTCTTTGTGACACAGAAGACGGAGATATAGCGTCGAAAGAGCTCGGATTCAAGTACACTGATCAAGTGCTGACGAATGAGAAGACAACTCACACATTGCTCTCTCTACTTGGAGATCAAAATTTTTATACACGCTTTGCGGCATTGCAGTATCTTTCGACTCTTTTACACAACAGACGTCAAATGGTGCAAGGTTACTTCCTCAAGTCGTCCAATGGCACCCGAAATGTTGTGTCTGTGCTAGAAGACAAGCGGGAGATTATCAGAAATGGTGAGTACCGCGTCCGATATAAATAGTTTTTTTTTGAATTATACGCTTGGATAACATGGTTGTACATTGGATTTGCAGAGGCAATGGCCCTAGTACAGGCATTGATATCACAAAGTCCCGATATCCAAAAAGTTCTTGCCTTCGAGGGTGCATTTGAGAAGCTCTTCAATATCGTGAGGCAAGAGGGAGGTGTTGACGGTGGAGCTGTAACAAGCAGTGCTTTGACTTGTGTTGACAGTTTACTTCGGTTCAATTCTTCCAACCAGGTAGGCTATCTTTTGCTATCTTGAAATGTTGTTCACATGGTGTGTATAGAGCTATTTCCGTGAAACATCCCTGCCTCCAGTTCTATGCTCTCTTTTGCTCTTCCCGCCGAATGTTCAAATCCGTGATCCTGCCCCCCAAGAATTTGCACTACAGTTTTGGGACAATCAGAAGCAGAATAGCGCTTCCTTGGTTGTGGGTATTATCGGAATGCTCGTGGGATCAAAGGGTGGTGGTGTGAGTATCTAGTACGGTATCAACGTACATATTAAAATCTTACACTTCCCTTAGCCCCAGGAAACAATAGCATTTACAAGGTGCCTGATTGAATTAGCTCTTGCATCTAATGCCCCTACTCCTGTTAAGACTCAGGTTGGCCATGGTTTATTCCATTTATGAAATGAAGACTTATAATTCTGTCCAGAGTCTTCGGCTTCTTCCCCAAAATTTGACTTTTTCGCTTTCAGAACTGACATTAACACCTTACATGCCTGTTCCTGAAACTAATGGCGAAGAATGGGATCGGCTAGAACCAGCATCTGCACTTGACGTCCTAGTGGAGCTTGCGCTACATGGGGAGTACAACGGTTTGGAAAGCGGAAAACGAAACAAGGATGGTCTGGAGTTGAGGACCGCGGCGGTTTCAGTCTTTGAGGTGAACCCTCTCCGCAACTGCGAGTAATATGAAGCCTGAGCGTTTGCCTTCAGAACATCGTCCAGAAGGATGAGGTTCGGCGAGCTATATTGCAGACAATGCTACCTTCGGAAGGTTGGTCTCTCTATGTCTATAGTACTTACTTAGCATTCAAGCTCATGTCTAGGCTCATCCGGACCAGGTCCGGTAACACCCCTTCTACACGCTCTTGTTGCACCACCAAACACAACATCTGCACTGGATGTGGTTAGTGTAACATCCACCCACCTCGCAACCCTCATCTTCTCGCACCTCGTCCGTTCTTCTTCGCGAGCGAAAGCCCTTGCACGTACCATCATGCCTTCTCCAGTGTCAAGTCTCGCGGATCCCAACGCGGGCTCGTTCTTCGTGCCTGCGGACGGTACACCGGCGGCCCCACCACTACAATCAGAGGAAGAAGACAATGAGCCTCCACAGTCTATTTTGCACGTTCTTAGTGAAAATCTGTCTCTGTCGTTCCTCTCCCGGTCGCACGCGACCACCTCTGACCGTGAGTCGAGAGAGTGGGACAGACTGGTGATTGGGTATCTGTGTCTGCTCGCGCAATGGTTGTGGGAGGATCCCCATTCTGTTCGTGACTTTCTAGACGCGGGTGGGTTTGGCACTGTGCGTCGTTTCTTATTCTCAAGGCTTACTCTCTTAACGCATCTGCCGCCTCTTCAGCTAGTAGAACCCATCAATCAAACCTCAGAGACAGATACTGTAATACCCGCCCTATGCGCCTTCCTCCTCGGAATCTGCTACGAATTCGATCACGAGCCGGGTGATATTACAAGGCATGTGAAAGATTCACAGATCAATGTAGTTCTGGTTCTCATGAATTGAAATGCAGAGCAACTATATACCCCATCCTAAATCGCCTCGGCATTGATACCCTCGTTGGACGCATGGCTAGACTCCGTGAAGATGAGAGGTTCAAAGCCGTGGGCCCTGATACCGTCGTTCTGCCATACCCATCCGCATCTCATCTTCAGCCGTCCTTGAGACCTGAAAGGGAAGACGAGGGAGAAATCTGGTTTGACTGGGCCTTTGTCGACTTCTGGAAGTCAAATTATTGTTCGTTGTTCTACTGACTTTTATTACTGTGCATCATGTTGACTATTGTGTTATTATTTATAGATACTATTCAGCGCGGACTATCAACTGAGCCGGACCAGTTGTCATCGTCGGCGTCGGGTGCGTTGTTTTTAACGGAACAATAATGAAAATTCATCATTTGCATTATTTGTAGGGCAAAATGCCGAGTCAGCGATACTTGTCGCATCCTTACGTGACATGATTCGTTCGCAGTCACAGGAGATTGAGGCTCTCCAGCATAAAGTCAAGGAGCTCATAACAGAAAAAGATGAAGAGGTCGCGATTGTAAAGGCGCAAGTGGATTCTCTGTCATTGGAACTCCGGCAAGCGGAAGAGAAGCAAAAGGACGTCGAGAAAGAACAAGAGGATTTGTTAGTGTTGTTGGATGAGATGACTAGTAAACGAAAGAGGGACAAGGCTAAGCTGAAGGAACTTGGGCAGGAGGTGTCGGAGGATGAAGCGGAGGACGATTGTCACGACGACGACGAGTAATTGTGTAATTTTTGAACCTGACAGCATGATTTTGTGCTGTGTGTCGTCAAGCTGGGAATCAAATATGACAAATGGCATCAAATGCATCAATTCATACTTGCACGATTGCTATTGTTAACCTCTCTGGCTTGTAATACGAAGGTAATGCAGTGCCATCTTCAAGTTAAGATGCCTGCCTATCACAGTTCTCCACAGCTCTTGTTTCACATCTAATCTATCTAGATTGAAGTTGGTATGACACCAGGTTTGTTCGAGTATCATCCCAGTGATTTGATTTCACTTACAAGAGCTTGTTGAACAAACCCTGCCATATGTGGCTAGTTGGATACAGACAGGCCTTTATTATGACCTTGACCTACCACGTTCTTCCCGATTTCCAGTGTCTGGCTCTATTGTTTCTCCGCACAATGTCTCGTTCATTCTTGTGTCTTTGCTTGACCTGAACGTTGCGGCGTGATTCCTGCTCTGCTTAAAGAGTACGATCATGTCACAAACCGCATACCCCCCCGACCTCATGGATTATCATAATAATCCCCCGATCGTTGATCTTCCAAAATATGCTTCTGCAGTTCCTATATTCCTACAAACAGAGGTCGAGCCAATTTTCCAGATGACTAGAAAACATTGGTTGGCCCTTGCGACTATAGGGAAAGATGGAGAAGGAATGCTGTTGAAGACACCGATCATGTATCTCATAATCTGCCCATATCCACTACACCAAATAATTACGGATCCCCTGCCCACAATCACTGTGAAGCCAGAGTCGTCCATCGGTACTGTTGTGGCCTTTCATTTTCTGGAGGCACACGACAATCTATTTCTTCTCGCCAGAATAAGGTACGCACCTCAAGGAATTTCGCTCTTGTGCTCCCATATCCATTTTTACTCGCCAGACAAAGGTCATCAGGTCAGCTTGGTCTCTATTTGGAATTCCGGAATCTTCTACAGCAAAGGAGAGATGTTATTGAGCTGTTCACCCTGGCTCAATGGAGTGCGCCTGTCGACCAAGGCGCAGTGAGAGTCACAGGTAACATGCAGTTTGCAGCCGTCTTGGCTCATCATCCTTGTAGAGATCATCCGGCATTTTTGAGCATTATCACTCTGCGCGACAGACGGCTGCTCACTGTGAGTGCATCTACTTGCTCATCTCGTTTCGACCAAGTTGGCCAATCATATAGGGTTTCTCTACTCATCCTCGCCGCCTTTCGTCTTTCACATTTCTAGGAGGAAATGATCCGAGTTTTTTGACCTCAAATCCGGAAGAATTCTGTCTGGATATGTGGATCATCCTGCAGGATGGCAAACTCGTTAAAACAGCAACTCTAGTACTCCCTCCTCTTGCTCATGGTGCAGTCTGCACGCTTCTCGATTGTCGCCCTCTTGATAGTGCAGACCCTGAGATCTACAAGGGTGATCCATCCATCATCGTTGACTGCGCCCTATCATACGGGGAGAAGCCAAGTGCCAGGTTTTCTCTGTTAATCAAGCTCAGATATCTCAACGAAGTCTACCGATATACGGTCAACTCTCATGCGCATCGTACTTATGCATGGGTTGAATGGGGCATTAAACACGCTTGGATATACGATACTGCACACGAGATCCCCCAGAACCTGTATAGTGGTCACACCTTCACTACTCAAACTCCCCCCATTCCCGAACCTCCACTCGCACCTCCCAGGACAAAAAGCACATCCGATGGTAATATCGTGACTATATATAATTGGAAGCCTCCTGCCCCTGGTGTTGTCGTCTCTCTATGGGATCTTCGTAGACTCCTGGTACCCATACCTAAATTGCTTCAATTGGTATCAAAGGTCCCACTCAGTAATCTCTTCCGTAGCCACGTATACGCAACTCACATCGAGCATCCTCCTACTTATCGCGTGAGGCTAGTATCCAGAGCATACCCAATAAGCTACGAAGGTTTGGTTGGGGAAATTGATGTAGGTGCCGCCTTCTTCTATGCTGATTGCGACTAAATGAATAACAGTCACAAATTTGGGCTCTTCATTTTCTCTTCACACGGGGTTTCCCTGACTATGCCAAGAATACTCAATTAAGCCCTTGGGATATTGAAGGGCTTAGAGTCTGGACACACCGACTCGAACGAAATGGTAATCTGAACCTACCTCCTTCGGGCCCTTCTTTCCATAACGGACTTCCCCGCTCAATAAGCCGGCAGAGTCGATTTGTAGGACACTAACTAGGACACTGTTAGACTTGCGACTCGGTAAGACAGTAGATCTAGAACGAGAATATCTTGTATCACAATACTACATATGGTGAATGAATAGAAATAAAGAAGGAATGCTAAGTGTGTCGACAACTGTAGCTAGTGAGAGGTCATGCTACATTGCGAATAAATAAAAAAAATTTCAACATAAGTAGCTACGTAAGGTAGTTACTTGAGGGGATGTGATGTACCGGTGAGATGTATGGGGCTTGGATGTGTGACGCGACAAGTGAGAACAGTGGGCAGGGAGCCGTAATGGGCACGGAGTTCAGCGGCCTGGAGCGCAATAATCAGCGCAAGAGTCGCCTCAAGATCCTTCTAGTTCTCCTCGTTCTCCTCGTTACCCCTCTTCTTCCATCTCCTCCATCTCAATGGTTGCAATGTTGAGGCACAGACGCGCTCACGTGACCCAATAGTCAATTTTCACCCTACATCACAAAAAAAAGTCATTTAGAAAACTTGGCAAAACATGGCCTAGGACCGTGGGTCGAAGGAGATGTAGTATGTAGGCTACAGATAGTGATACATTACAAAAGTCATAATTAATGCACATTTCATTGCGCAACAAAAAAAATATTGGATATCATTTTCTGAAACGACAGTAAAGTTATCTCAAAACTCCGAAACTCAGTACTTTTTGGTCGGAATGTGAGAAACTCGGATTTCTTCATTGGGCTCCAGATTCCCCCGTCGTTTCTAAAGCAGGAGCAAAGGCATTCGCGAGATTTGTCTTTAATGTTTTGGAAGTCTTTGACTCGACCCCTCCCTACAACCCTCCTCAAATACGTGCTTGAAAGACTGAAATGTTTCTGTTAAATGGCACTTAATATATAAGGGGTAATTTACAATCGAAATAAATAGCGAGGGTCAAAGACTATATGTCACATCTTCATCCTGGCAGTGTGCGATGATTTGGTACTGAACGATACGTTGCATACACCCTGGGCAGGAACGCAAAGTAGCTTTTACTGTTTTACTTCGGTGCCCTATTACATTGCCACAGCAGCGTGCCTACATCGTTTTGAATGCTGTTGGAATACCTCTAGAAAGGGTGATAAGTACTAGGTTCTCACAGCACTCGAAGGAGAAGATGTCCGTAGCATACTTGGTACGCGACCAAATGTATGTAGTACGGACCCCGGTCGTTCATGCGTGGACCTCCCCGGGCAAATTTACCCTACCCTACCCTACCCTACCCTACCCCGGGGGTCACGTATAGCATGACAGACACTGCCTTGACACTGACAAAACCCATACTGTCAGACAATGATTGAATGTTGATGCTTCTTCCACGCATTATTACTAAACATCTTGTGAGCGATGTTCTCGGAACCTACACCAATATATAGACCGTGATGGAGTTGAGCAGGTTTTTTCGCGGAATTAAGTAAATAACTTATATTCACTAAACAGAACTGCTTTTATATGTTGTAATAGTGAAGTTTTCTGATTTTGTCTAAGGTCATTGCACACAGTGTGAATAATTAATATGATAATTGGTTCATTTGATATCGCGTGGTCGGCAGGGAACATAATTTTTTTGAAGAACCGTACAAAAAACTCGAAAAAAAACAAGACACAGGAAGAAAGAAAATTTTATGCTACAACACAGCTTCAGGATATGTGAAATTTCGACATTATGACGATGGCTATAAGGAGGCTGTGACGGCGGGGTGAAGGTCATCACAATCATCATATTACTACGTAAGTATTTTTCTGCCTTCCTATCCCTAAATGCCAGACCTCTTGCATACATCGAGCCTCACAACGTTTGGCGCTACCTCCGGTATTGTTGCATTCCCTAATGGAAAAAGCCTGTACTGACGAAGTTCAAAATGCTAGGTGGCCGTAATTACGATTACACTACGATATACGGCCCAGACAAGCCAGGAGAAGAAGCAAAGGAAAATGCACGTGTGTGGAACGTCTACCTTGATGAAGCAGAAAACTACGATGCAGACATGATTCAAGGTTTCCGGAACATCATTGATGGCCTACTAATTTTTGTGAGCTGGTGCAAGTTCCATCTTCCTGAATTGTATCTTCTCAGATCAAAAGTAGGCAGCCCTATTTTCGGCAGTCGTTGCAACATTTGTTGTCCAAACATCTCAAGCGCTCCAGCCAGATAACTCGCAGATTATAGCATCCCTTCTCTTCGAAAGCAATCAATTATTGAGAACTGCCGGAAATTTGACCAGCATGAACGACATTCCCGCAGCAAAGCTAGGCCCTGGAAGCCGAACTTCTACTTTAATCGATGTTTGGGTCAATGTATTATTTTTCACCAGTCTGACTCTCTCATTGTCAACTGCCCTTCTGACCGTATTAGCGAAACAATGGATTCAAGTTTGTGCTGATCTTCATCTGTGTCACAATGATCCAACACAAGTCAACAGGCTTACACTACAATTGTTCCTGGCGGTGCCAAAACTCGTGCTTTGATTCGCCATTTTCGTTTCCAGGGGCTCATCAGATGGAAACTCGGCGACATCATCGAGAGCCTTCCTTTGGTCCTTCATAGTTCAGTTGCGATTTTCCTTATTGGACTTGCTCTATATGTTTCCCAGTTGTCGCCTCCAATCTGCGGAGTTGTTTCTGCCATACTGTCCTTGCATTTCTCTTTTACATTGGGACCTCCATGCTCCCAGCTTTCGACATTGGTTGTCCCTACCGCATCCCTTTCATGTTCTCTCTAGCTCAGATTCTCTTGATTGTCTTTCACAGAGCAAGACACGTCTTTTTGCTCCTTCGACACCCCAGTCAATCCAACGGCTTGCGACATGTTGTGGCTCATAGATGGCGAGAGATGCCAAAAAGCTCGTTAAAGATAGCAGAGCTTCATGGGGTGTTTGCTGAAAATGACTGTGTGTTCGGTGTCCCCAACCACCTCGCTTGCGATTCCTTAGGTTGGGTATTTAATCATTCATCTAATCAAACGGTCAAAGAAGCTGTTATCAAAGGTGCTTGTGGCTTGTTAGATGAATGGTCATCTAAAATCAAAGTCGCCTCCTACCTTTCTAAGGTTTTGACCTCAAGCTCAATACACACCAAATTTCTTCTTTCGACGCTTTTATATTCCTTGTCTCAGTTGCCCCATATGTCATCAACGCTTACCACTGAAGACGAGGTGGAAAAAAGCACATACGGCAGACTTGTTGGAAATCTCATGAAGATCTTTCTAAAATACTTGTTGAACGAAAACAGTGCTGATTCGAAAGTTTGGCGGGAAGAGGTAGAAGACGCACTGATAGAGTCTTACGGCGATGCATTAAGGAGAAGGTATCGTGCTCTATCTAGACGACTCCTCGATTGGGGCCATCCACTTGTTCATTCTGCACGAGGTCGTCTGATCTTGTTCGCTTGTGCCTCAGAAAGGAGACGCAGAGGACATTCGCGATCTAGTGCATCGGGGAATGAACTTGACCCAACGTGATCGTCGCCCCGATGGTTGGACTGCTTTGCATTATGCAACTGTCTGTGGAAACCTGGATACAGTCGCTGCCCTTGTGGAGCGAGAGCCAAATTTGACATCCGATCAAGCAAATGGTCGTACAGCACTTGATCTTGCAATTACCTTGGCCAAGCCTGATGTAGTGGCTTATCTTTTAGATCATGGTGCTAATCCACCTCCCCATGTACTCCATGTGGTAACGGAATTAGCATCCAGCCGCCCAGACGGATTTGTTCCAATGCTGGCTGTTTTTTTGGACCGCGGATGGGATAGAGAAGCGAAAGATACACATGGGAGGACACCTATCGATATTCCATGCAGCGAGAATTGTGACCCAATCGTCGAGTACCTGGAGCACTATCAGACTGTTAGGCTCCCTCTCTCAATTGCATCACTCAACCCAAATGGACGGGAAACGTAAGCATTTGACCAATCTCTTCCGAAAACGAACTGGCGGTTGTTCGTCCCGTAGGAATTTTAGCATAAGTACTGGCATTTATTATCAAGAGAGAAGGATCCATTGAACGTGTAAATATAAAACGAATTATGCCCTTTGACTGAAAACTTGCAAATAATATATTACATAATTGAATAGTTTGTGCATGTTGACACAGAAGCGCTTGTCGACCGAACTTTCATTCTGTTACCTCTGCAATCTCCACATGCACAATGGAAGTTACCACAGCTCTTGACGATCAAGATAGACATTTTTTTGACCTCGATTTATCACCTGAAGCCTTTTTGCTTGCCGGACTCCACAATTCTCATGATGCGACCACAACTTTCGCCTCTTTCTCAGACAAAGATGTAGAAAACCTCAAGTTTTTCACCCAGTATTGCTCAAGCTTCTCTGGTGACCTTGGTGAAAGCTTCACTGAGAGTGAACGGATTACGTCTTCGCCGGATTCTCCGATTCCAATTGCGACGCCTGTTCCTCTGCCGTACTCTGCTCGTAGCAGCGAGGTCCTAGAGAGTATGATTTCAGGTCCAAAAAGTGCATACCCTTTGCACAATGGTGAATGGAAAATCAGAAGTTTTCTGTGATGCTTTCCCCGCTCAAGTATCTGATCTATAGAAACTCTCGTCCACTCTTTAACTTTGGCGGAGAAGCTTGAGAGAGAGCAAGTTAAGTCACCTGATTCCGTCTTTAAGGTTTGTTTCTCTTGCTACGGTGGTAGGATAGCTGAATCATCGCTGGTTGACCTAGGAGCAAGATGAGGAGATGCTAACAAAACACGACTGTATCCGATCATCAGCAGAAAATCAACCTTTGCCATCTAAGGCTGTGGTTCGACCAATTCGACCAGTCTCGCCATCTACACTTATCGCTTTGACGGAGCCCTGTTTGATGGCCTGGAGTACACGGCTCCCGCTGAGCCCACTCCCTGCACAGGTGCTACGTTCCACTCTTTGGCAAGATACTCGGATTGTACCTTCACCTGCTATGTGTACCGGACGGAGCAGCTGGGGCTACTGATTCTCATTCTATGCATGCATGAACTTTGATTTCTGGGAGATTGAACTTTTTTGACGCGCGTTCTATGGTCTGATGCACATGTCTCCCGATTCGTTATTAAAGATACTGTTATTGATTGTGAACTCTTTTGTACATGCTACTCTTACAACATTGTACATGAAAATATCGTCAAAACTTTTCCAATCACTCTCCAAACATGAACGAGGTCCAAAATTGTGTAAAATGTAGGACAATTGTCCTGAGTTTCCGTTTTTCTCATCATCTCGTTCCCTTGTCGCTCGCTTCCACATCTCCAACATGCTCATATAGTCCCTGAGTCGCCCGTTTTACTGACTCTAACATTCTGACATCAAGGTCCTTCCGAAGGGCATCGTGGCTTTGGAGACACAATGCGACAAGTTTGCTGAAATACTCAGCAGCTATATTTTTTGACTCGTCGACTACAAACTCTGATGTGGTCTCAAGTACATTGCCTGGAGGCTGGATAGCTGGATTGGGGAGTATATAAAGAAGTTCGATGCCTTCTGAAAGCCTTCTGATCTTGGCGGCATCTTCTTCAGCCCATTGAGTGTACGTATCCAACCTCTTTTGCATCTGTTTCGAAAGAAGGATGAGTGTGTATAATGGGGTAAACAAAGGACCATTATAACCTGAGCGTGCAAATTTTCGAGGTTCTGGAGCTTCGCCTGCAGCCGGACTAGTTCCTCTCCGTCTTGAGCGATCCGCTGTCGAATGTTTGACACTTTCTTTGCCCCTTCATCCCTTTCATCACGTACTAAAGGATCCGCTGCGTCTTTTCTCTCATCCACATTCGCCGACCCTCCCATCATGCTATCATCCATCTCAGAATCAATGTTGGTGTACCGCTGATACATTGAGAGTTCTGCAAATTTACCGCAGAGATCATTGAGAACGACAACAGATACCTCGATTTGGTTCCATGTCCATGATGATGGATCCTCTGTACCCGGAGGGCAGGGCTGGGGGACCAAGTGGCGTAACGACTCGATCCACTGGCTCAGCTCATCTATGTATGGCTTGAACTCATTATCGTCTGTTTCACCTAATATGAGCGCTCCGAAATTGTGTCTGCAAGAAAGCTCTGAGAGGTCGCTTAATGCGCGTGTTAGTTGTTTCTCCAGGTTGAACACGGTCCGGGCATAGTTTTTACGCTGTGTATCGAGGACTCGTCGAGTTGAAGGACCTGTGTGTGCATATATCCTCGAGGATTGTGTGCGCTTCCAGCGAGATAGTTCTTCTCTTGCCGCTTCGAGCTCGATTTGGATGCGAACGGCGTGTTCGGTGGTGCTAAACCAAACTTAATCACGTCTAATTTTTTACCTCTCGTCTAGACCATACCTTATCATTTTGCAGTAGACTTTCCTGAATGTAGTCTTTTCGGTCCCTCCCTTGGCATCAGAGCCCTTGGATGACAATGAATCTTGGGTCGGTCTTCACCGATATTACGACTTACATAGGAAGCCGATTTTTCCCATCCAGGATGAGATGGATGAATGTCGGGGCATAAGCTTCCTTCAGGGCAAATCTCCTTAACTGAGCCATCGTCATGAAAATTCTATGTAAAGTGAAGCGCCCAAAAGACGCTCATTAACGAACCTGGCCTCCTCAAGAACAGCCTTACCTTGCACCGAAGCAATAACATAGCTTATTAGGATGGTTACTATGAGTAACAAGCAATGATAGTAACTAACAAATGTGAATCATGAGATTTTCGTATAATGTCCACGTTTCAAACTTAGAATTTCGGTGGGTTTCTTTCTGCAATCTGATAAGATCCGGTAAAGATCGATTCAGTGATAATAGTAGTAAGAAGTATAAATGTCTTGGATGTTGGATATCACAAGGTATGACACCACCGACTCCTACATCGGCTCCTATCTCTCTCTGCCCATTCACGTCGATCGATCGACCGCATTGTTACACTCACTACATTGTCACATATACTCTCTTTCATCCTTACTCTTCACACTATCACACTGGCCCTGTTGGTCTGTCGAGTATCTATCTGCCGACAGATCACGGAAGACCGGGTTTTCTACGCGCTGAAGGATTGAAGACCCCCAAGCGTAGATAGGATAGAATGTGTTGCTAGAGTTTAACCTTTAATCGTATATGGTGAGGGTGGGTGGGCACGAAATTTTGAGCCCTACGCGCTTATAGTGCTGATGGAGGTACGGGACAAGGTGAGTCACGTCACGTATTGTCACGTCTCAAAATACGTCTTTCATTCCTTCCGTCCCTCCCTCCTGGAAGACGCCATTTTGTTCTGTTCCCACGTGACTCAATGCTCGATATGAATTAAGTCAATTTGAACGGTTACGCGAACGCTAAAGGTTTCTATCTAACTACACATGATATCCCGTGGGTGGGTGTTGGTCTGTCGAGTATCTATCTGCCGACAGATCACGGAAGACCGGGTTTTCTATGCGCTGAAGGATTGAAGACCCCAAATCGGAAGCCGCCAGCGACGCAACGCAGAGGGAACCCGTGTAAATGAACCCAACCCCCGGCTAACGACCCCACTTCTGTTCCATGATCGGACGCAGCATCTTGACATACATGGGTCCGATTATTTCCAGTGACCTCCAATACCTCAAGAATGAGTCTGACGTCCACCTGTCAAGCATCTTCACAACGTCAGGTGGAATACCTTTAAGGAGCAAGGTTGTAGTCCCCCCAATACGGAAGCAGTGTCCACTGATCGTTGGTAACTTTGCCGCAGAGAGAATGGCATTCACCCTCTTGGTCAATTTGCTGGAAGTCATCGCAATTCGGTTGAATCCTCTTGTGTAACATGCTATCGGTTCCCATTCTCCGACCTTATTAATCTTTGCATGATGATGTAGGGCTGCAATTGGATCTGGTTCACTCGATTGACGACAGATAATTACAGATTCACCCTTCGTACCGCCTCTCTTTGTCTTCGGTAGGTGCAACGTACGTGAACCCAAGTCGTTTGGGTAGCCAAAACTTGACCATTTGGGTAGATGAAGTGGGTTGAATCCATTCTGACATCTGGGTAGTATCTCTCCCAATCGGATCTGTCCCCAGAAAGCGGTCGTCACTATGGCCCACACGCAAGCATCTAGAGGATCTGTCCTGTCCAGGTTCTTTTCCAGGACCTTCAACATTTCCAATGACACTGGAGGACGCTCGGGTTTTTTCGAATCTGGCGGTCTCAGGTTCTCTGTTCCTCTTATGGTATGTTTCAGCCTGACTGACCCCAGCCAAGGTACATTGTTCTGTATGTGCCAGCACTTGATCCCAGAAATCTTGTTTCCAGCTGTACCCCCTGCCACGCGTCCAGCCATCGAGACCACATAGAAACACAGGAGATCCTCTGAAGCAGGAAGAGTAGCGTCCAATGGAACTTTGTGCAAGAGACAAAAACGAAGGAAGTCCAAAACCAAAGAAGAATAGCGATCGTAAGTGGAAGCTGTCCATGAGTGTGCGATGACCCCATTCACTAGGACTGACTTCTCACTCGATAGATAGAATTTATCTGGTGTAAGCTGCGAGGCCTGTGATTGGACCATATAGGGTGAGAAGCGTCTCCCAGATCTGTTTTCTGAAATACGTGCTGCTGCTCCTGCATAGAGATGCGCTGCGCATGCGAGGTATCCACAAGAAGTCTTGTTTGTTGTGTTGTGCTGTATAGGTAGCAGGCATAAAGTACTCGACATGATGGGGCAAGGATAACTAGTCTGCGTCAGGGGGCCTCCCCATTTTGAGGCTGACTGCCCCATTGGCTGAAACCTTACCCTAGGTGGTGAGGCAATGCTCGCTCCACAACGAGCATGGCAGCGGTTCTGCCTTTGGCTGACTGCTACCACAGGGGGTGTGGCAATGTTTGCGCTGCAATGAGCATGGCAACCGTTCGGAGCAGCTGGCAGTCTAGTCCACACTGGAGTAGGTTAAATTTTATACACCATGGCTAATAACAGCAGTGGGTACAATACTAGTGGAAAACGAGCCAATGATACCAATGAATACAGCGAGTCCGAGTTCTGTAGCGAAAAGAATTTTGGCCAAGAAGGGCACTACCTGAGCGGGTACAATACTAGTGGAAAACAAGCCAATGATACCAATGAATACAGCGAGTCCGAGTTCTGTAGCGAAAAGAATTTTGGCCAAGAAGGGCACACCTGAGTCCGAGTTCTTGTAGCGAAAGAATTATGGCCGAGGAGGTCACCACCTGAGACAGCGGAGGTCAAACTCAGGGCCAGTGTTGGATACCTGGATTATGCTGCAGCCTTGTCCGGTGGTAGGTCACTGTGCCGTACGGAGTGACCAAGTAATCCCCTTAGATATTCAGGTGTCTTCGGTGGGAATGGAAACAGGGCCAATCTTGGGGGAAATATCCCGCGTGATGGTGCATCTGCGGGGTTATCAAAGGTAGATACCCAAACAACTGTAATCCATATCGAATAGGACTGGAAAACATCCACAATTCTTCGGAGAATCGAATTTTGTTCCGAGTTCCTCGAACGTCCCGCCGATAAGGCCCCTACTACCCCCATGTTGTCCAAGCAAATGATGACATGACAATTCTTAAACCCCGCAGACACCAAGGTCCGAACCGCCAGATCGACTGCCACCATCTCCGCCCAACCAATGTCTCTACCGTTTGATTTCCACCCGTCTGCCAGTTTCCAAGCCAGCCACTTATCTTCTAATACCAGGCCAACCCTCCAAGATGTTGAAGCATCGACAAACAAACGAGTGTTCAACGGTTCTGGTGGTCTCAGGATGCGAGTGCCGCACCAGGTCTGCGACAAGGTCTTCTTCCACCAGTCAATGTCTTTCAAAAACTGCCCGGCTAGATCTGTACCGTAGAAAGGGGCCAGAGTCAATCGGGAACTTCGCTCGAAAGGCAAAGAGAGATGGTAGATGAGATCTCCCAGAGGGTACGACTAAGCAAACATGATTTAGTGTTCCGATGAGTGACTCGGTGGTCTTCAGAGATACTGCGACTCCAGGCCTCCATTCGCTAAGTTTGAGCAAATATTTTGTCTTTTTCTTTTCTGGCAGTTCGACCGTCTTGCCTTCAAGGGACCACAGGAAACCAATGTATAAGAATGAAGTTGCAAAGGGGAAATGTTTCTCTCGTGCCCATGGCCACCCCAAATTGTCGGCTATCTTCCATATGATGTCTTCATTGTAAGAGAATTTGTAAGGTGGGGTGTTGTTTTTAGAGTAGCGGAAAAAGATAAAGTCGTCCACCCATTTCAAAACGGCTTCAATTCCATAATGCAGGTATATGTGAATAATAGCGTCCGCAACTGAACCGAATATACCCGGCGCGCATGAAATACCAAAGTTCAATCTAAAATCAAAGTGCACCAGTCCGTCTATTAACACCGCAAGCAAGTGCCAGTCCTCGGGGCATGTGGGAATGTTACGGAAGGCTGAATCCACATCAAACACTGCCACCTCTGTGCCTGGCGGAGCATCCGCGACCAGTAGCCAGCAAGCTGAGAAGGTTCCCCAATCACATTTGAAGTTCGACGCATCGATAAGGGAGTTTATGGAAGGAATGATGGGATCGTTGCAGGGAAAAGAAAGATCGAGAGTAATCCTGCGCTTGCCCCCTGCACTACTAATAACATTCAGAGGAGCTGTTCGAAACGGAGCAAAGAGACTAAGCGCTACTGAAAGGGGAAAACCTGGCAAAACACGTCCGAGGTCAATTTCTTGAGAGTATTTTGAGATGACAAAGTTGCAAGCCTCAGCTGTCCGATAATGATTTCTAGGGGTGAATGTATGATCAAGTATAAAGGAGTCCAAACCAATGCTAAAACCATTGCAAAGGCCTTTTGGCACCTCCACAAATTTGTCCAAACAACTTGCTGCAATGAGCGCCGCTTCCCAGCAGTCCGCTCGCAACGGTGTGGAAACTGAGAACATAGAGCTAAGCGGGGCATGTCTGCGTGCCATGGGCAGCAGCACCGCAGAGTGAACAGGTGTGGGAATACTTGCAGTTAGACCCTCTGCTGCATTGGGACGGGCCATTGAATGCAAAGCAGATGGTGGATCCGTTGGGTGTTTTCCACAATCTACCGTCTCTTTGCAAGAATTTCGGGCTTGCTCTGCAAAGGGAGAGGCAGTGTTTGGTGCTCCCACAGGCAAGGCAGCACGTGCAACGGTGGGGGGAGCGGCGGTGTAACGAAGGGCCTGTTGATTGGTCTTGAGGCTTCGAAGGACCTGAGGATCTAGCCCTCGCAAGAAAGGACTCCATCTCTGCAAGTCGGCTATTCAGAGTCTCAACCCAAGATGTATGCATGGCGGACAAGCACTCGTGCCAGATGTCATTCTGGAACATGTCCATTCTGAACGTGTGTGACTCCCGAATGAAGAGGCCCCTCAGATGTCGGTCATACTTCGTCACCTGCACGGAGGTGTTTCCTCATGGCATCCACCAGATTGTCTGCCGCTCCACACCATTCGTCAAATGTCAATCTGTCTTCCTTAGAGGTGTCCAAGGAAGTTGCGGGAAGGCGGAACCTTCCATTGGAGATGACAAACGTCGAGTCGAGGGCTGGTGGCTCATGCACAGCCATACGGTGATAGGGACAGCCCAGCACTGAGGGCGGAAAGAGCAAAAGTATCCCAAATGAGGACGCCACCCTTCAGCGGGACCAACAGGACCCAAAGACGGGATAGGTTGGGAGCAGACCAAAAAACGGTACGGAACGAACCCGGCGGTACCCACCACGGAACCCCAGAAAGGAACAGAGGAATGGAATGACGGAAGAATGGGGGACGGAAAGCGGATAGCAGAGAAGGAAAGCAGGATCTGCTAAGAGACAACGGAGGTACCTTTGTCGGACGGGATACTATAAGACTGTACAATATGTTTGGAATAAATCATCTCTTTCACCTCAAAACATAGTCCAGCGTTCACAATACAGAGTACAAAAAGACATTCTGAACTAGCCCGTTGCGTCCTGCGTATCCAACAGCGTTTCCATCACCAATTCTGACAGCGTCCTCTTTCTTACCGCGCTTCTACCGATCCGTCGTCTACCACAAAAACATAACATCCCGATAAACCGCTAGGAGTTTCTGCCAAAAGCTTCCGTCCTACCAACAGCTACTTCCGTCGTGCGCTCAGACGGTCGGTTTAGAACAATCAGGTGGTTATCCTCAGAAGATTCTTCGCTGACTATCAGTCACCCCTATAGCACGCTAATAATAACAGACTTAACAAAAGTCTACATTCTGCTTATAGGAAGTTAGTGACGTTATCATATTGGAGCCCACCGTGAGGGACTCTTTTACAGAATACCACCAGAAACTAGAGCACAAAGGTGACGCCGGGAAGCTGTGGAACCGCCATCGAGTCTTTTCCTGCCATTACCAACAATCCCAATCCAAATCGGATTAACCGACCCAACCCCTTCAACAAGGCGCCACGTACCGCCTACCTTAGCAGAAGAACTAGAAGCGGCATACCGGAGACTAACCGTTGACGATATCCCCGATCTATTCCCAAGAAACTTATCACCGGTAACCCTGCTAGACGAATTCTTCTCATTCGACATATCGGTACCGGCCACTCCCCGACTGACACCCGTTCAGCACCCACCAAAACTAATCGAAGATAGTCAACCCAGGAGAATGGAGAAAAACACCACTTCGCGGATGCTGACCAGGGGCAGCGGAACAGCCCCGAAATGGAATGAAAACAAGCCAAGGGAGCTGCCTCACTACTTCCGCAAATTAGAGTACTTGTTTTGCGATTGCCAGGTCACAGACGAGCGCCATAAGAAGGAATATGCGGCACGGTATGTGTCGTACGACACGGCGGAACTATGGACATGTATTCCGCAGTTTGAAGGTAATACCGGCGAACCAAACCGCCCGTACACCTACGCGGAGTGGAAAGCCGCAATTGTGAAATTATATCCCAGAGCAGAGGAGCAAGCCAAATGGGCGGTGAGCGACCTGGAAAGGCTGGGCCAGCTCTCGGACTATTACCGAACGTTCCAACAAATTGCGCAATGGCTAAAGAGTCACGACAAAATCTCCGTGAACGAGGAAAAGCGGTACTTCCAGCAGGGATTCCCGACGTCACTATGGACAAAAATAGCGAGACGGTTGGAGATCTTAGCTCCCAACCACCACCCTGACGAGCCTCACGAGGTTAGTCGGGTATATGAGGCCGGCGTATGGATATTGCACGGCACCGATACCAGTTCCGCGCCAACCCCCGCCCCGCCAACAGGATATGCCGGAGGGGTATTGCCGGCACCAGGAATGCAAGCAACGCGCAGCACCGCAAATACGCCCGCAACAGACAACGGATATATTAAGAAAGAAGATCTTGGTGATATCGTAAAATTAGCTGTGGTGGCAGCCCTAGAAAAAGTGGTGGCCCCAAGCGGAGGAGGGATAACGAACAACCGACAGAATAGCCGTCCGCCGCTAGGAGATGGCTGCCATTTTTGTGGAGAAATCGGGCATACCATGGTCAGGGGCAGATGTAACGTTCTCAAAGACTACATCCTGCGGGGGCGATGCCGACAAAATGCGGAAGGAAAGGTAGTTCTTCCGTCAGGCGGTTTCATTCCCTATGACCCCAGTAAACCCCTTTACAAAGACAGGGTCGACGAGTACCACCGCCGCAACCCGGGCAACATAGCCACAGGAACTCTCTCGGCCAACGCGAACCCGGATCCCGTTCAGACCAACATCCAGCAGCTGGTGTTTGAAATTTCTCCGGCAAAGACACAGGTACCGGCGCCTTTGGCTACTTTTGTGAACGTCACTACAGACATAGGGCAGCAGATTGCAGCCCTCAGAGAGCAACTGGAAGTATTAGAGTTACGGGAGGCAGGAAACCGTAACCGCCAGGTAATGGACGGGGTCCAGATCCCCAAAGCGAAGCGTCCGTTAACCGACTACCGGCCAATGGTCACTCCCGAGGCTGCTCCGGTCAAGCAAACCACGCCGACCGAAGGGACTAAACAACCCATCAACAGGCCTACGGTCACCGAGGTGCCGGATCTGGAAGCACCGCTACACCCGTTCTCTGGCATCCCGCGGCGATATGTTCCACCCGCAGACAGGGTGATGGGCAAGCCGGACAAACAAAACGACGGGGCCTACTGAACGGAGGTACCGATACAATCGGTAGAACACACCAAAGCGGTCTTCGGACGGTTGATGGAGGCTCACGTCACGATGACAGTCTGGGAAGTCCTGAGCATTGCACCGGACATACGCAATTTGGCTAGGGCAGCGGTTACACCAAAACGCATCTTGGCAACAAATGTAGCCCAGATAGAAGAAGTTACGGACGATGGGGTAGAAGAAGCCCAAACCTCCTCGGTCGAGGTAGTGGATAGTGGCGGAAAATCTTTACATATTCTCTCCAACACCAACGATCTGACCGCCCAACTACGCCTCGCGAACATCGTCAGACCCGGTATTAAACTACCTCAAATCCTTACTGCTGGGCGCCGTTCCAGAGAAGTTCTGCGTAGCACGAGATACCGATTCACTTAGGTCCATAACCGCGCTCATAGAACAGAAAGCGGAAGTGGAGTGTATCGTGGATAGTGGGTCCCAGATCATTTCCATGTCAGAAGATGTGGCCAATCGGATCGGGATCTCCTACGATCCGTCGATCGTATTGCATATGCAAAGCGCCAACGGAGCCATCGACGCATCCCTGGGATTAGCGACTAACGTGCCATGCGTATTCACTTTGTCTCCTGCTGAGAGTAAGCGCCCCACCTCCGGCGGTAGCCCGTGAAGGGTGCGACCCGGCCGATCAACACCATCAGACCGATGTGGCTCCTCAGGTACTTCCCGAAGCAGAAGACCAGGGGGATGTCCCCGCGCCAGCACGTGAGGGTCCACAGGGGCCGCTACAGGAGGAGGATGATAAACAAAGGGTGCAGCCAGAGGAGGAACAGGTGATAAGGCACGGGGGTCAACTGGACCAGGCTCATAAGGATTTACAGTCGGTGGTATCGGTGCATGGAAAGGCATAGGCAGAGGAGCCGAAACGCCAACCGCATTAGCCTGTTTCGTACAAAGGGTAGAAAGGCGAGTAGTGGCCCGACATGGCGTCAGTTGGGCACGTGATACGGGAGCATCTTCTTGGCAGGGGGACAATTGTTCAACTCCCTGGCCAGACCCCATTCTATCTGGCTGAGTGCACTGAGCGCGATCGTGCACCCGCCGGAGGTGTTGCATGACATCTTGGAGTCAATCAGCAACCAGGGACTCATAAGAAAATACAAAGGAGAATGCAAAAGGAAGAAAGGAGCGAACCAATGAGCAGAACATCAGACCAATATACGGCATGCCAGGCCAGCTTATGGCACATCAGGCCAATATAGCCCATGCTGGGCCAGCTTACAGCACATCAGGCCGAGACAAGGCAGACCACGCCAACCTGTGGCACCTCAATATATGGCGTGCTAAGCCAGCTTGCGGCACATCAGGCCCGGACATGGCACAACAGGCCAAGATACAACAAACAGCGCAACAGGCATGGCACATCAGGCCAGATGCGGCACAACAGGCCAGGATATGGCACAATAGGCCGGACACGGCACAACGGCCAGAGGATGCGGCACAAGCATGGCCAGTAGAAGAGAAAGAAATGAAACACAAACCTCGGCGAGAAACACTGAGGCCATAAGCCTGCAATATGCGCACCAGCTGCTCATCGGACATGGTGACCGCCCGAAAATTGTCCTCACACGCAAACGGGGAGGGGACCTGATCCGGAGTGGCCAGGCGGTACGTATCAGCAGAGGAAGACCTCTGCCTGGCCCGGCGTCCCGTGCCCTCGACACAAGAGGTCCGCTTAACCTCAGCTGAAGATAAAGGCCGAATTGCAGGTGACGGAGACAGAGGTCCCAACCCTACAGAGCGCATATATGGCACCCCCGGGGCCTCCGAAGCCTGAACAGAGGGACCAGATCTTACAGAGCGCATATACGATGCTTCTGGGGCCTCCGAAGCCTGAACAGGGGGACCCCGGTTGGAGGCCTGCAGGAGCCAATCCACATCTGAAGGCATGAGCTCCGCATCTTCCACAATTGCCGGGCCTGATTTTGCCTGTTGCCGCACATGCTTTGGCGCAGGCCCAGCTGGGGACGGCGCAGATCGTCTTCCCGCCTGAGCGGGTTCGTCTGGGGGAGGCGCAGGTTGTCCTCCAGCGTTTGAAGCTGCAAGGGGTGAGGGTTGGGAAGGAAATACCCCCCGAAATACTGGCACCTCCTGCGGGGTGATCGCCGTTGTCGACACCCTGGAGCTCCTTGCTGCCACCTCACACAATACTCCGCCACCGACTCCCGAGCTAGAGATATCCACAACTGAAGGGTTCGGTTGGCCGGCATATCTCTCCAAAGGAGCTTGTGCAGAGGTCAGAGAAACCTGAGGAAGACTCACTGGCGGCGGGAGCGCGTCCGCTCCGGCGCCAGGCCCGTTACTCCTTCCACGTGTTTTCATGAATTGTTATTTGCCGAAACTGTCGTTCCACTCGACAGAGAGGACCATGCAGTGACACACACGAAATTTTGAGCCCTACGTGCAGCGCGCTTGTTTCTTTGGTCCCAGGGGTGATACCTGAACTCTGCACCTGAAAGAGTCAAAACCGTCGTTCCGCTCGACAGAGAGGACCACGCAGTGACACACGTGAAATTTTGAGCCCTACATGCTTATAGTGCTGATGGAGGTACGGGACAAGGTGAGTCACATCACGTATTGTCACATCTCAAAATACGTCTTTCATTCCTTCCATCCCTCCCTCCCGGAAGACGCCAACTCACTACATTGTCACATATACTCTCTTTCATCCTTACTCTTCACACTATCACACTGGCCCTGGCTTGGCCTCTTCCATTGTCCCAGATACGTACATATACGAACGCTATGCTACCGACACCCTCAGTCAATTATATATTGTGCTGAGGATAACAACTTACTGTATCTATCAGGTAGTACTTCATTGAATACGAATATCTAGTTCTAACAGGTTATGGGCCTATTGAACGTTGTACTCTAAAGAAGGAACCTTTTGGACTACATCAAGAACTAAATAACCCGGCCGCTCTGCGAAACAAAGTCTCTTGGCATCCTTGGACCCTGACCCCGATCAGCCAGACAGTACTCTTACGCGTGTCACCTTGACCCTCACGCGTAGAAATCATAAAAGAACGTTTTATCTAAAGCTCCCCTAGACTTACAACAACATGGGATCCATTTCTCCCGCCCCGTCCTCCCTCTACAACGACACGACCTACCCTCGTATCCGACTCGCCAAGCTAAACGCTCACTGGCCAGCCACCGAGCCACCGTTTGATCGCGCAACCAGAGAATTTACGAAATGGTCCATCAAGCTTGAGATCTTCCTTCAGCAGAGCGGACTTGATCGCTACATCTTCACGTCGGAGAAGAACCTCAGCAGGCTAGTCACGCAACCCAATCCCACCAATGAACCCAACATGTACGCTAACTGGTTATCCAACAATGATTTAATCATTGGCGTCATCCGAGCAGCAGTGTCAGACTCCGAACTGGAAGGCCTCGAGACTGACGGGACCGCGAAAGAATGTTATGATGCTCTGAAAGCCCGTGCCCAATGTGAGGGCCCTGTAAAGCAGGTGGCACTTGTGCGACAAGCTCTATTGACTTACGCACCTGTTGCAGAACCCATCGACGCCACCGCTCGCAAAATATGCGACCTAGTCGACCAAGCCTTCGCTATCGGGGTGATAGACAAAGACCTCCTTAAGTGCATCGCTCTCCTCAATTGCATCAACGATAAAGCTTTTGAATCCCTCCAAACCCAGGTCTCACGAGGACTCGCTGACGCAACGACCAACGCGCTCTACACTTCCTCACACATTCGGAAGCTGTTCCAGACTGTTGACAGTCTGTCCACCCTTCACCAGGCACCCAGCAACACTGCGCTCTCCGCTCGAGACTCTAAGGCCGTTTCCCACCCCCATAACCATGGCCCTGGGTTCCCTTGCTGTGAGAACTGCTACAATGCCAAGCTCTCCTGCCGGGGCCACATGAAGGAATGGTGCGTCTGTCCAGGAGGAGGGATGGCTGGGAAGACTATTGAAGAATCCCACACCACGCGACACGCCGCACGAGGAGGAGCAAAGGGAGGAAAATTGAAGCAAGGAGGAGGCTCAAACAATAGCGGCGGCATCAAAAATGGGATCGCCGTAAAAGGGCTAGATGGTCAAGCCTACATCGTTGACATAGACAACCTACAAAAGATACAGCTTGAAACCTCCAAACCAGCTGAATTCGCAGGTGCCGTAACCACCGATTCCACAGACTTCTTTGAATATGAAGGCTTCATGGCCTTCGACGACAACGAGACAGATGAACCATGGGCCACAGTCAACTGGAATACCCATACAATCCCGACCATGCACACCTGCAAAACAATCCTCGCAACCACAGCGTTCATCCCATCAAATCCATCCAGCAATATCCGGCTCATCTCGCTCACTGAAAAACCATTCTACATGGACTCAGGAGCCACCGTACACATATCTCCTTGCGCGTCCGACTTCGTCACACTGCAATTGATTCCACCCTGGGCCGTCAAAGGAGTGGGAGGATCCTCGATCCAAGCCATTGGTATAGGGCAGATACAACTCCAGGTCCAGAACCAGACTGAGATCTACCTCGAGAACGCCTTGTACATTCCCAATTCCTCCGTCAGACTAATCTCCATCTCCGCTTTTACTGCCGGGATGCAAGCCCTGATTACCTTTAGTCGCTCTGGAGTTACTATCCTCGATGAAGCGTCTGGAACCTTACTGGTGGCAGGACCCCTGATACCTGGCAAATGACTGTACACACTAGAACTCCAGGACGCGCTGTCTGAACACGCACTGACCGCCGCTCAGCGACCCGTAAAGATCGACACCTGGCACTGGCGTCTCGGACACGCCAACTATCAAGTTGTCGCTACCATGGCCCGAAACGGGCTCCTGCCAGGTACGCCGTCCACCTCCTTCCCTGCACAGCCCAAATGTGACGTCTGCATCATTGGAAAACAGATGAAAACATCAGTACCAAGGGTGCGGGAGGAGGGGCATAGGGCAACTGAAAGGCTACAAATAGTTTGGATAGACCTGGCGGGACCCATGCATGTTCAATCTTCAGTCGGAAATAAATATATCATGGACCTTGTTGATGACTACTCTAACATGGCGTGGTCGATACCACTCAGATCAAAAGTGGACGCGGTCACAGCATTGCAGGCATGGGAAAAGGAGAGAGAGCTAGAGACCAGCAGAAAAGTCGGTATATATCGAACCAGGCACGACGGCGAACTGAAGAACTATCAAATCAAGAACTGGCTGGCATCCACAGGCACGAGACACAAATACGGCGCCCCATACAGGTCCCAGCATATGGGACGCATGGAAAGGATGCACCGAACACTCCAAGGAAAAGCACAAACCATGAGACTAGCTGCTAAGTGCCCAGACTCCCTGTAGGACGAGTTCTATCTAACTGCAGCCCATTTACACGCCAAAACCATAACAAAGTCACTACAAGGAAAGACACCGTTTGAGTTATGGTATGGACAAGTGCCCAATTATAGCTACATGCGCAAAATTGGATGCAGGGCGTTTGTTCTCATACTACACCAGCACAACCCCAAGATCAACGCGTGGGGAATTGAATGCATTCTTATTGGTTACGCACGGAACTCAAAAGGGTATAGGTGCTACGACCCCAAAACCAGAAAGATATATGAGTCCTACCATGTACGCTTCATTGAGCAACATGACAGCATACCCACAATAGAGCTGAACGGGCCCGGAGCAGATAGACAAGCACCCACGCCCACAATTGTGGGATCAGACGTGATCGAACCAATGTCAATTGGCGACATCCACAAATCATCATTGACTACTCCTTTTCCCATTGATGACGATGACGAGGTCAACACTCCCGTGCCCCCACCAGCACAATTAGTCAATCCCGCACCGGCAGAACAAAACGATGGTGATGCGCCAGCACTCCCACAACGATCCGCTCAAATCCGCATACCAACCACCAAAGCCGCCCTAAACCACGCGCTGATAACGCGCACCAAACGTGCTGTACAAGAGTCACAGGAGGCCGGGGAACGAATACGAGCATCCAGAGCTGAAAAACACAGCGCTCCAGCAAGACAGCACAGCGGCAATATCACTGACATCGGGCAAGCACAACTTGACGCACAGCCAGGAGAAGAGAACGGCAGCAAGGCGTTGCACGACCTGGCTCACATAGCCTCGATGGAGAGCATTGAGCACCTACTAGCCGTTGCCGAATCCTTAGGGGACCCACGCACCATAGACCTCAACGACGAGCCGCAAACATGGGAAGAAGCAAAGGCGTCAGTCCACGCCAAGCAATGGGAAGCTGGATACCAAGATGAGCTAAACTCACTAAAGGATATGGGAGTCTACAAGCTAATACCACGAGACCAGGTACCGACGGGCCGCAAAGTCTGCAGGGGCAGGCCAGTCTTTAAGCTTAAAAGAGATGAGACCGGAAAGGTGGTACGCTTCAAAGTCCGGCTCGTGTTCAAGGGTTTTGAACAAGTCTATGGCCGCAACTACACCAGGACTACCTCACCAACGGCATGAATGGAATCGTGGCGGGTTCTACTCCACTTGGCAGCAACCCAAGGATGGGACGCCGCCCAAATCAACATAAAGACCGCATTCTTATATGGCCTCCTTCCCGATAGTGAAACCCAGTATATGGAACAGCCTGACAGATTCAAGGAACCCGGCAAGGAAGACTGGGTATGGTGCCTAATCCGAGGCCTCTACGGCATGAAGCAAGCAGGACACATATGGAATCAGACTCTAAACGATAATATGATATCCTGGGGGTTCACTCGACTATCATGCGAGTCGTGTGTTTACTACAGAAGGAGCGACACTGGAATTGTCATCGCCGCAGTACACATAGATGACTTCCTTGCCATTGCCACCAGCAAGGAGGAGAACAACAAATTTAAATGCCAACTTTGCTCCGCATGGACCATCTCTGACCTCGGCCTACCGAAGTTTGTTGTGGGCATCGCAATTCAATGGGACCGCGATAAACGCACTGTCCAGCTGTCCCAGACGGCATTGATAGACAAGATCATATCTCAATTCGGCCAGTCGAACGCTACCCCCCTGTCCCTCCCCATGGAACCTGGCCTCAAGCTGCGACGAGTCGACAGGTCGTCGCTCTCTAGTAACAAGGTTCACACTCTACAGAAGATACCATACCGGTCCCTTGTTGGATGCTTGCTCTACCTCGCCATTTCCACTCGGCCGGACATCTCTTACACCGTGCAACAACTTACCCAATTTGTTGACTGCTACACTGCTGTCCACTGGCGGGCAGCCACCAGGCTTGTACGTTATCTTAAGGGGACGCGGGAGCTAAGGCTAGTACTGGGCGGCACCGATGCTCCGGCCGATCTCACCGGCTTCACCGATTCCGACTGGGCGAATTGCTTAGACACCCGCCGGAGCATCGGTGGCTATGCATGGAGCCTAGGATCAGGCATAGTCTCCTGGGCGGCGCGCAAACAGAAATCCATCACCGCATCCTCCTGCGAGGCCGAATACATGGCCACGTTCGAAAGTGCTCAAGAATGTATTTGGTTGAGGACCCTACTGAAAGGCATCGGATACGACTGCACGAGTAAAGCAACACCCATCCTCTGCGACAATAACGCGGCCATCAACTTGTCTGAAGACCCCACACTCCACGCTCGAGTCAAACACGTGGACATCAAATACCACTTTCTTCGCGAGCGCGTCCAAGCAGGCGACATATGTATTCGATACGTCAATACCAAATTCAATAAATACCAAATTCAATAAATACCAAATTCAATAAATACCAAATTCAATATCGCGGACATTTTTACGAAAGCGCTCGCTGCCCCCTTGTTCCTACGCCTACGGTCCCTATTAGGCCTCCAGACCTAACGCATGACGCCACGATTCCTACGCGAGGAGGAGACAACCTACGATACGGAGTCCATGGTGAGGAGGAGTGTTGGATATCACAAGGTATGACACCACCGACTCCTACATCGGCTCCTATCTCTCTCTGCCCATTCACGTCGATCGATCGACCGCATTGTTACACTCACTACATTGTCACATATACTCTCTTTCATCCTTACTCTTCACACTATCACACTGGCCCTGGCTTGGCCTCTTCCATTGTCCCAGATACGTACATATACGAACGCTACGCTACCGACACCCTCAGTCAATTATATATTGTGCTGAGGGTGAGCCAGAACATTATTCAACTATCCACTTACTGACGCGCTGTCCGATAGATAACAACTTACTGTATCTATCAGGTAGCGCCCCTCAGTCAATTATATATTGTGCTGAGGATAACAACTTACTGTATCTATCAGGTAGTACTTCATTGAATACGAATATCTAGTTCTAACATTGGATACTGCAGACTGACGTGACGCCGTAGCGCCCAAGGAATAAGATAAAGTAGGAAGGCAGGTCCAAACTCCGCGCTGCCTCGATTTTCGCTGAGCTTTCGAATCCCACAAATCTGATCTAATAGTACATACGTGGTCAAGTGGATATTACTCTGGTATCATACTCTGCCGTGCCCAAAGATGCTTCAATGTCAAAGAAGCTCGATTAGAATAACAATATGGAGAATCACGGTTTCTTAAAAGTTAGCCATGGTCCCGAGTTGTGGGCACTATAAGCAAGATCTACAGGGACGAGAGATATCCAGTTCAATTAAGCGGGGGAAATGGAAGACGAAACATACCGATCGATGATGTGAAGTTGTGCACAAGATGATTGACATTCGAGGTGTGAACATCAGACTGAGCCGCAGATGACTCTTTCCTTCCATCAACACTGGCTAACTCGATATCATCGCCCTTCTTCCTATTGGGCCTCAAAGGTGGCAGGCTAGTATTCTGCTCATCCGCCCAAGACTTGTCCATCGATGCTGTCCGGCGAGTTTCACGATTGGCACGAATGATGGGGGAAGGGTAATTGTCAGAGACACCGTCCATTTCAAGCTTGGCATTCTGTCTAAGGGACGAAGTAAGGAGAAGCGACCTGGAACCAGGCGCAGCATAATTGAACGTGTGTGTTGAATGCTGTGTCACGTTCGTGCGCGTAAGTTCGTTACGTGATTCATACAAGCTCGCTTCATTAGTCTGGCCAGATTTGCTTCGTCTGCGTTCATCCCGGGCTGCAATCTCGCCTTCGATGTTACGGGGGAAAAAGATCTTGAATACGCATATGTAAGCAGATCAACTTGTGTTACAGGATCTTTTGGGACATACAACAAGAGTCAGTGCCGAGGAAATTGAGCAGCCAAACGCTGATATCATTACAAGGAAATCTACAATGTTAACGAGAAATGAGAATCATACCAACGATGACTGGTTAGAAAAGCTCACCCGTCCAAAGCATCTTTTCGTTGATGTGATGATGTGGGCGTATGCCATCAACACTAAGAATCAAAAGGGGCACGGTGAATAGGAAGCGGAAGAAAACTCGAATCATCTACCAGAAGATGATCAGTCAGCTTTGAATGTTGAACGTTCACGAGTTGGCTAAAAGAACATACGTTCAATTCAGAGAACTTGGTCAG